>JASUUF010000273.1:0-149494 GCA_030449835.1 Clausena lansium
AATCAATTAATTACCTCAATTATTTTTCAAATCACAGCTAAAACAAAATCACGTGCTTGAATTGAATATCACGGGTACTTGATTAAAGTAAATTAATAACAAATCAAATCTATCAGGTAGTGATTGATGTCATCTTTGGGTAGATTCTGAAATATGGTTTAAATTTTATTATTTTTTAGGTAATTAATAACTTTGAAATTAAATTATCTTGTAATTATTTTTTATTTAAAAGTCCAATATATGTATATATTTTAAAGTGACGACCAAAGTGTGGGGGAAGAAGACAAAATATATAGTTTTAATAATTATTTATTTAATATTTTATTTTAATAATGTCATGCTAGTTTTATTTTTTCAAGTTAATTAATTAATTAATAAATTTTTTAATGTCAAGTCATCACTTATCTCATTTCTTAGATTAAAAAAAAAAGAAAAAGAAAGAGAGTTAAGGTATTGATGTTTAGTTTTTATATCAAATTTTTAAGTTGAGATAGCCCACCCATTTTTTAATTGTTTAAATTATTTATAAATTTGAAATAATCAGGATTTATGTATCAAAATATTGAAACATTTGATTTTTTATAATTTCAGCATATAATAGAGTGCAATGTTAATTACCAAACTAGATCATCCTACCATTAAAACTACTTATACATTAGATCTAATATGGTGACAACACAAGAAGATAAAATAAAAGGGTACCGTGCAACAAACTTGCATATATATATATATATATATATATATATATATATATATATATATATATATATATATATATATATAGTGGACGATAAATAAGTGACATAGTGTGTTGAGTCACGTGAGTGAGATTATCATAAATAAGTGACAAGTGTGCGAAGATCACGTATGTTGAGCTGTAAAGTAAACAGCATTCCTTAATGATAAGGATGGTGTAACTAGACATAAAAAGTAAAGCTAATAGGGTGCGTGTGAGTTGTAAAAGTAGACTCTCTAGATAAGGAAAGAATGACATGTCTTCGCTTTATTGTAAAAGGAGATTCCGCAGATGCCTATAAGGAACCCTCCGTGTTGTAGAAGGTCATCTCTGAATCCAATAACCAATTGAGTCTTGTAACATATTCAGAGAGCAATAAAACTTCTCTTGTTCTTATTGGTATCAGAGCCACCACTCCCAAAAGGAGTTCCTGAAAAGTTTCTATAACAAAGTATGCTCGTGGTTCTTGCTTCGTGGAGGATCCTCACATCACAGTAAACCTTATAGAAACCTATGAAGTCTTTGCTTCATACAAGGATACTTTGGCCAAGTGATCTTCGCTGAAACCTCGAGCAAGTGTGGCGCTTCCTATTGGTAAGGCGAGGATAGGTCCGTGTGTTTTGGGCTTATCACGAGTGTAGGAGAAATGGCCTTTGAACATCCTCATGGATATTAAGACCGGGTTAGGGCGGTCGAGGAGACTATGGACAACCAGCAAGTAACCAAGTACGGAAGCGAAGCATTTCTATGATGAAAGTTCCTTCATCTTTATCTCCAACCATAAACTTCCACTTGAAACTCGAAGAAACCCAGTCCATCCAACCTTTCCACCTAGATCACTTGCAAACCTTTTACAAGTTCTATAATATAAATACCCTCGCCTTCTATCAAATCTATTGTCCCTCTTTAAATGCGACTAGCGTACAAATCGGTAGATAAGTCTTCTCAAATCCTTGTATAATCTATCTCTTCTAGCTCTAAAGAAACTCCTACCTCCTATCCATCTCCCCTAAAGACATCAAGAGGTACAGATCCGAAGGCTACAATGGATCGCACTCGAGCTATTACTAGGAATGGTCTCCGACCTCTATTCCCATCTTCGCGAAAATGTCACCGTTTTCTAGTAATCCTTGATACAAGATGGAAAACTTTTGAGAAGGCATTAATCTCGCGGTAGAAATAGGTTTCAACCGAGGGCATGTTGTTATCCGGGTAGAACCAAATTTTACACTTTGGATCTACACAAACCCACGCTCCTAGAAACTATCAAATTACTTATCCAGGGTAAATGGGTTAACGAATGAATCTGACGAATCCGCCTCTTCGTTACATCACACCATGACCTATAAAGTCCAATCCCATATGCTCTCAATGAGCCACACCAACCTTCCTATCACCGTATCGAATGATTGGTGAAGGAAGAATCATCCAACCTAAAACCTTCAAGAAAAATCGGCTGATTTTCCCTCGCCAATGGATTAGTGAGTATGAGTAAAACAACTGGCCCCTCGAGATCCATGAAACTCCACAAGTACAAAGAATGGCTAGAGAAGGAAGAGTATCAGCTTTCTTTTCCCAAAGAAACAAAACCCTTGTATCCATGTGAGAAATGTCAATTGTTGGGCAAGATCCGTGAGTCATGTACTCACACGCCTAGAAGATCCAGATTAATCGGACACATAGGATCGATCGAGTAATTAATGCTCTAGGAGTAGCGAGGAAACACTCAAAAAGCAGATATCTAGAGAATTTGCGCGATCAGTGGTTAGTCTCAAAGAAGACGGATCCAACAATTTGACCAATCGAGAAAGTCAAGTTAATGGAACAAACATAAATGCTTTGGGAACAAAACAAAGCATTAAGAGGAGATTTTGGCACAGCAAAGCGACGATCTTGCATAACATATCAAAGAACTCCATAACTGGATAAAAAGAATAAGAAAAGAAGAGGTCGAATACACAACAATTGCAACTGATCAAGAACCTCCGGAAGAATTACCATGCTCAGATTCACGGGAGTAGCAGAATGATTTGATGAAGAAAGGCAGAAGAACCACGAAATGCTACTGAGATTACTTTCGAAAAAGAAAATATCTTGGAAGAAAGACAAGCCTTCCAAACCATCTCACGTTTGGGAAGAAAGTTCTTCTCGTAACATCAAAGGATTTTGGAGAATTTGATGAGGTGCCTCCACAAGAGCCGTGGCCTATAAAAGAATCGGTTGTGAATGATGATAGTGATTCGTATTATAGTACTCTAGAACCATTTCTTCCTCGGAATCTACTTGTGCTCCATCGATACCAATAATGATGGAAAGACCATCTTTTTCCAGCTTAATCCAACATAGATGGATGCAACAAGCGGGAAGATTCGGACAATCTACTCAGCCAAGATCGACAAGCTTCAAGAGTATCATCAACAAGGTGAATCACAAAGAATACACTGTTACCACAACAGACCCTTCCTCCATAACAACAAATGAACCACAAGCTCCCGAAAGCGAATGGGACCATGGTCCATATTCACACGCCCATCAACAAAAATATTCTGCAGAACATTGATGATGTCAAAAGCTAAAGACAGTGGTAGCATACTTTGAAAAGATGATTGCATGGTATGCTTAAAGTGAAAGCCTGAGCTCCTCATTTGAAAAGAGCTCTTACATTGAGAATAATTCTTCGGATTTATTGGATCTTTTACTAAGATGGTGGTACTCTCATAATGACATGTAAATGGAGTACATCTTAAACAAGATCGTAACCATGCAGCGCTACTTATAAACAACTTGATTTCAGACTTCATTGGCACAGAAAATAATGAAGTTGAAATGGCAGAGAAACAATTCCTACAAAACAAGTGCTGTGATGTAAGAAAGCTTGAAGAATACTATATGGAGCATGAACGTCTTTACTATGTCTTCAATAAACAAACAGACACAGTAAAAAGAGCGTTTATGTTCAATATGCCAGGACCTGTAGCAGAAATTATTGAAGCAAAATTCAAAGCACAAGGATTAACTATGCTATCAAATTTCAGTTTAGCACGACTAAAGCATTTATGTTGAAATTTGATAGCACAGTTAATCCTTCTGCTTTGAATTTTGCTTCAATCATTTCTGCTACAGGTCCTGGCATATTGAACATAAACGCTCTTTTTACTTGTGTCCTGCTTTGTTTATCAAGACATAGTAAAGACGTTCTGCCCATATAGTATTCTTCAAGCTTTCTTACATCACAAAGACTTGTTTTGTAGGAATTATTTTTCTCGCCATTTCAACTTCATTATTTTTCGTGTACAATGAAGTCTGAAATCAAGTTGTTTATAAGGGTAGTGCATGGTTCTGATCTGTTTAAGATGTACTCCATTTACATGTCATTATGAGAGTACCACCATCTTCGTAAAGATCCAATAAATCCAGCAATTATTCTCAATGTAAGAGCTCTTTTGGTGAGATGAGGAGCTCTTTGGCTTTCACTTTCGTACCATGCAATCATCTTTTTCAAAGTATGTGCCTCGTCGCTTTAGCTTGACATCATCAATGTTCCAGAATGTTTTTGTTGATGGAGCATGTGGAATATGGACAAGTGTGTCCCATTCAGTTTCTGGTGCTTGTGGTTCAGGCTATTGTTGTGGAGGAGGGTCCTATTGTGGTGGTGGCTGTTGCTGTGATTCACCTGTTGATGATACTTCTGAAGCTTGTCCAGTCTCATGAGTAGATTGTCTGAATCTTCCCCTTGTTGCATCCATATATGTTGGATTGACTGGAAAAGATGGTTTTTCCATCATTATTGGTATCGGTGGAGAACAAGTAGATTCCCTGGAAGAAATGGTTCCAGAAGTACTATCATCTGAATCACTATCATCATTCCAACCAAGCTTTTTTATAAAGCACGGCTCTTGTGGAGGCACCTCATAACTTCTCCAAAATCCTTTGATGTTGTTACCAGAAGAACTTTCTTCCCAAACGTGAGATGGTTTGGAAGGCTTGTCTTTCTTCCAAGATATTTTCTTTTTTCGAAAGTAATCCCGGTAGCATTTCAGGGTTCTTGCCCTTTCTTCATCACTATCTACTCCCGTGAATCTCGAGCATGGTAATTCTTCCTGAGGTTCTTGTGATCCAGACAATTGCTGTGTAGTCAGCCTCTTCCTTTTCTTATTCTTTTTTATCTGGTTATGGAGTTCTTTGATCTGTTATGCAAGCTGCTGCTGTTGTGCCAAAATCTCCTCTAATGCTTTGTTTTGTTCCAAAGCATTTATGTTGTTTTAGTTAACAGCTTTCTCGATTGGTCCAAATTCTATTGGATCTGTCTTTTGGACTAACCACCTGACTGCTGCAAATTCTCTAGATATCTCGCTCGAAGTGTTTCCTCGCGCTACTCTCTAGAGCATTAACTACTCCAATCGATCCTGTGTGTCTGACTAATCTGGATCTTCTAGGCATGTGAGTACATGACTCTGGATGCTTGCCCAGCAATTGACATTTCTCACATGGATACAAGGGTTTTGTTTCTTTGGGAAAAGAAACTGATACTCTTCCTTCGGCCATTCTTTGTACTTGTGGAGTTTCATGGATCTGCAGGGGCCAGTTGTTTTGCTCATACTCACTAATCCATTGGCCAGGGAAGATCAACTGATTTTGCTTGAAGGTTTTAGGTTGGATGATTCTTCCTTCATCGCCAATCATTCTGGTGATAGGAAGGTTGGTGTGGCTCATTGAGAACATATGGGATTGGACTTTATAGGTCATGGTGTGATGTCTGCAAGGGCTGATTCGTCAGATTCATTGCTAACCCATTTACTGGATTAGTAATTTGATAGTTTCTCGGGAGCGATGGGTTTGTGTAGATCCGGTGTAAAATTTGGTTCTACCTGGATAACAACATGCCCTTGGTTGAGACCTACTTACCGCTGAGATTAATGCCTTCTCAAAGGTTTTCCATCTTGTATCAAGGATTGCTAGAAAAACAGTGACATTTTTGCCGCCAAGGAATAGAGGTTGGAGACCAATTCTAATAGCTCCAAGTGTAATCCATTGTAGCCTTCGTGATCTGTACCTCTTGATGTCTTTAGGAGATGAAACAGGAGATAGGTTTCTTTAGAGCTAGAAGAGATAGATTGTACAAGGATTTCGAGAAGACTTATATACCGATTTACGCTTAGTCGCATTTAAAGGGACAATAGATTTGATAGAAGAAGCAAGGGTATTTATATTATAGAACTTGTAAGGGTTTGCCGGATCTAGGTGGAAAGGTTGGATGGACTTTTGGGTTTCTTCTTGAGTTTCAAGGTGGAAGTTTATGGTTGGAGTGAAGATGAAGGAACTTCCATCATGGAAATGCTTGCTCCAGACTTGGTTACTTCCTGGTTGTCCATAGTCCTCGACTGCCCTAACCCGGGTCTTAATATCCAGGAGGATGTTCAACAAAATTTTCTCCTTACTCGTGATAAGCCCAAAACACACGGCTCTATCCTGGCCTTCTCAACAGGGCGCCACACTTGCTCAGAGGTTTCACTGAAGATCACTTGGCCAAAGTATCCTTGTATGAAGCAAAGACTTCTATAGGTTTCTATAAGGTTTCTGATGTGGAGGATCCGTCCAGGCAGCAACCACAGAGCATACTTTGTTATAGAAACTTTTCAGGAACTCCTTTTGGGAGTGGTGGCTCTGATACCAATAAGAACAAGAGAAGTTTTATTGCTCTCTGAATATGTTACAAGACTCAATTGGTTATTGGATTCAGAGATAACCTTCTACAACACAGAGGGTTCCCTTTTATAGGCACCAAGGGAATCTCCTTTTACAATAAAGCCAAGGACACGTCATTCGTCTCATATCAGAGAATCTACTTTTACAACTCACACACAACTCATTACTTACTTTATGTCTAGTTACAGCTCATCCTTATCATTAAGGAATCTTGCTTTACAGCTCAACACATGTGACTCCGCACACTTGTCACTTATTTATGACAATTCACTCATGTGACTCCACACACTTGTCACTTATTTATTGGCTACTATACAGAATGGAGAGTTTGGTTTCTCCTACAAGATATTCAACACATGAGTGACAAGTGTTGTCATAAATGGGTCTTATGTTGTCATAAACAACTCATCTAATATTTACATATTAGATGCTTATTTAAATAAACACGTCTTTGTACTGAAGTTCAGCTGACTACTTATGATTGAACTTCCACAATAAAAGAAATGATAAACAACATGAGACTGCAGAGTTTCCCATCCTCCTTTCTGGTAGTGTCCGTGTTGAATATCTTGTAAAAGAGACCAAACTCTCCATTCGTATCTTCGTGAGCTTGTTTGGATAGGTGAGATGGTCTGTAACTTTATCAAAGATCTGGTCTTTGATCTCCATGGGGAGTGCTTCAAGAAGTTCAGATGGGTTGTAGGAAAATTTCGTGTTGGGCCACTCGAATGGTAATCTCCTACTCGTACTTGGATGTGGAGAGGATATGGTCACTGGCATTTGATTCCATTCTAATGGTTCCTTCTTCTTGCTCCGAGTTCTTGATAACAAGAATGCCATGATTGGTCCGGGAGAGATAATCTCGTGAACCTGTATTAGACTCTCCTTTGATATAGTGCTTTCATTGGAGACTTGACCTGTTGATGATACTCCTGAAGCTTGTCCAGTCTCATGAGTAGATTGTCTGAATCTTCCCCTTGTTGCATCCACATATGTTGGGTTGACTGGAAAAGATGGTCTTTCCATCATTATTGGTATCGGTGGAGAACAAGTAGATTCCCGGGAAGAAATGGTTCCAGAAGTACTATCATCTGAATCACTATCATCATTCCAACCAGTTGCTTTTATAGGCCACGGCTCTTGTGGAGGCACCTCATAACTTCTCCAAAATCCTTTGATGTTGTTACCAGAAGAACTTTCTTCCCAAACGTGAGATGGTTTGGAAGGCTTGTCTTTCTTCTAAGACTACAGGTCCTGGCATATTGAAGATAAACGCTCTTTTTACTGTGTCTGTTTGTTTATTGAAGACATAGTAAAGACGTTCCTGCTCCATATAGTATTCTTCAAGCTTTCTTACATCACAGCACTTGTTTTGTAGGAATTGTTTTTCTGCCATTTCAACTTCATTATTTTCTGTGCCAATGAAGTCTGAAATCAAGTTGTGTATATATATATATATATATATAAGCTTCTTGTCTTCTGGATACAAAAGAGAAAACATCTTTCAAATCATGGCTTCATATTCATCTCAACCTACAGATCTATCTCTTATTTCTATGTCTTCTACTTTGTCTTTACCCAAATCTTGCACTAAACACATGGCTTCAAAAATAGAAAATCTTGTTGAATATAGTTATATCCCAGAATCTACCCAAATTTCTGAATCTTCCGTGCCTTTAATTATTCCTTACCATCTGTATAAAAGAAGAAATTCCTTAACCCGAGGAATTAAAACTCTTATTCACATCAAAAGACCTGTCCCAAAAGAATATGTCCAGTCCTCTCGACTAGACCAGTGCGCTTTATCGCCTCCCTGCGTAGCAAGATGTCACTATTGAGATTCCACCAGACTTAATTGCTTAGTGGAAACAAAAAGGGTACACTTACCTGCATCTTGGTGGTGTTCGATTAATCTTCACACTTCATGACAGAAAAGGTCAACCAATTATGGCTCGACTTGCACTGCTAGACACTCGTTTCAAAGATTATCAACATGCTCTTATTGGTACAGTCCTCACAACTCTACATGCAGGAAGTGTTCTACTCACTTTCTATCCCAATTTCAATATGTCACTCAAATATGAAAACCTTTCCATAACCTTGAAGGTTCAAGTACAGATCCAGAGAGCAGAACAGACTGCCACTTCTAAGATAGCAACTCTGCATCACCAACTTGTTTACTGATTGCAGAACCATGCCCTTGATCTTTCAACAGCACAATCCACACATGATGCTTTGATGATCTTAGCAGATACGGAGACCACTCAATCCATAGTTCAGATACCAAGGCAAATTCATAAGCATGAACTCATAAAACTCAAGCCTCTCAAATGGTTATCCAACCATGAGAAATTCCACTAAAATTCTCAACCAATCCAAACTTCTGATGCTATGTTTGAAAAAAGATCCGACTGTTCCGTCAGAATGACGTTTCAACCTCCTGTTAAACAAGCACCAAGAGAATCTTTCTCTTTTACATCCATGATTACTGTAGTTACTACTGCATAAGAAAATATCCCCATCCAGAGTTTTAATGCTACAGGATATCTAATATATCCTGCCAAAATTGATGATCATTTCTTATGGGATGTCCCCACAGCCGGATTATGCGATGCTGGCTGTCCTTGTTCGGATGAATGCTCAGATGATGAAAACGATGCTCCAAGGAGTCGAAAGAAGAGGATCAGCAGGACACCTGCTACCTGCTATCCACACCCTTATAAACCTTTTCCTCCTGATCATCCTGATTCAACTTCTCCACTACCCATATACAAAAAGGGTCTAAAACTCCTAAAACTCCTTAAACACGAAAACATGTTGCCATCTCAACTTTCACCCAAACCTCCTTTGATCAACTCCTATATGATGTTTTCTTCCTCCTCCAGTTCCTATCATAGTTAGTTTCCCTCTCTTGAGAAAAACACAGATCCTTACTCAAAGGTTATTACTCGACCTTACATCCATGGTGTTGTTGCACCCACGGGTCAAACAGAAGAACCCAAACAGTTTGAGTCTGTTCTCAATTGGCAAACTCAGAATGCCAGAGCGTAGAATGCTGTTCTTGAACAAATCCACACAAAAGTTGATGCTGTTGTCACCCAAGTTCAACAGACCTCTACTCAAGTGAGTACTATTAAAACTCAGCTTGATCAGATGTATGAAAACATGCAGAACAGAGTTGTCCAGCTTGACCATGGTCTCAGATCTATGATCCAACACCATATCAGTGGTCATGAATTCAATCAAAAGGAAGCTGAAATCAGACAACTTAAGACTGAACTTGCTAGGATTGATGCTGAAAAGCAGCAGCAACAACCATTGTTAACTAAATCTGCACCTTTACCTTACCAGTCATTCACCTTCAGCACATACCAACCTTTTTACACACCATCTCGGTACCAAACTTCCGATTATGCTAAGACCTTTGGTCTCACGCACATGCTATATCGGACTCCTGACCAACCTAGTCCGAAACCAAATCATCCTTCACCAAAGGCCAAACACTCCTCAATCCACAAACCAGTACCAACTCCAAAACCTCCTTCAGATCCTAAGCAAAAAGCTCCTTTGCATCAATATTCTTCCCAACTCCAAATCCCTGAATATTCTTCTGAAGATAACAGTGCTGCATCTTCCTCAGAACAACCTACCATAGAGTACTCTGATGAGTCTAATGCTTCTACACATGGTTCCAACAATAATTCTAAGTCAACTTCTTCTACAGATTATTCATCAGAGTCATCTTCCAATTCTGAATCAGAATTTACTGATATTTCCCGACTGCTCATGGTAGAACTATCTTCTTCTCCTCCACTTGAAGAAGAACGTCCCCCTAGTCCTCCTTATGTCAATGAATCAGATGATGATGACCCAGAACCAGAAAATCAATTGGCTACATCCAGATCATCACACAATTCTTTTAAACCTAGTTTTCAATGGTTTACTTTTGATGATCTCCCCAAGCATAAATGGCAAGCTAGATTCCAGGAATTTACTACTTGGATTGACCTCCAAATGCTTCAACCAAGAGCCACCACTCTCAAAGTCTTTCGGGAGTTCAGTTCTCGATTTACAAGCTCTCTCAGAGATTGGTTCGAAAGTGTAGGTCCATATTGTCAACTTCAGTTCATATAGTTCCTTGATGTTTCCACAGCTTTGGGAATTATTTACGATCAATTTCTTGGGGAACCTACTACATCCACAGAACTTGCTCGTCGAGAATATATGTAGATGAAATGCTATTCTTTACAGCAAAAAGATCTCGACTTCCATTACAAGCGAATGTCTCTTTTGTTCTATAAGCTCAATGGCTTTAATGATCCCACTTTAAAGCATGTCTTCATAGCTTCTATCCCTAATGAGCTTCAACCTGAGCTTCAGAGATAGATAATAGTGAACCAGCTTAATGTTGCCGATATCTCCCTTGGTAAGATTTATCAATTAGTCGTTAACTCGCTTGAACGGCTATGTGAGCAAAAGGAGTTCTTCAGAGATCTTATTGAAAACAAACAACCTTTCCAGACGGCCTGCAAAAAGCCATATCTGAAGATCAAAAGCAAATTTGAAAAGGATTGTCATTGTTCTTCTAAAAAGAAGACTCATTTCCAGAAGTATACCCATAAAAGGTCCAGTTCTAATTTTCCAAAGAAAAAGAAGTCTTATTGCTTTTTCAAAAGAAAGGAACCTTCACAAATGCATAAGACAAAAGACTCCAAGTGTTATATCTGCAAAAAGAAAGGCCATTTTGCCAGAAATTATCCTAACAGACAGGCAAAATGCGTTTGTCTCATTCAACATCTTGAGAGAACTTCTATGCTTTCTGATTTTGAAGATGTTGAATATGTTTACACAGAACAGTCAGAATATGATGAACAAATAGCCTTTGCTCTCAGTTGTGATTTTTCTCCTGAAACTCCTCTTAATGATATGATGCCTGTTATCAATTGTGCTCAGCCAGTTCTGGCTTCCAGTGAGAAGATTTCAATTCCTTCTATCCAAACTAAGGTACTTTCTTCTAAATTCTCCAAACCTCAATCAGTCATTGGCTTTATTGACACATGGTCTCAAAAAACCATCATGAACCCAAATATTATTCCTTCCTTTTGTTGGGAATCCCATACTGAATAGTTCAAAGCTGCCAACGGAGAACTATTTCCTACTTCCCTTATCTCCAAAAAACCATTGGTATTCAGCTTTTTCAAAATTGTGTCATCTGGATCAAAGTTATAGGTTCCACTCTTCCTAATAAAGACCTATTAGTTGGATTTGATACTCTTTAACAAATTCCCAAACTACATATCATGGCCACAGGAATTCATTTTAAGCATATGTTTCTTCCATACACAGCTACTCTAAAGCTTTATGCTCTTTCTGATACTCAATCTCCTTATCAAATTTTTCATGAGAAGTTTGTTAAGCTTTGTTTAGAAAACCATGGCCAGTTGCTGCATCCTTCGCCATTATGGAAAAACACTCAATTCTTTATTAAGTTTCCTTTTAAGCTTAATGAGGATATCAATCCTACAAAGGTCACTCATCCAGGGATGACTCCCTCTGACCTCAAATTAGCCCAAGATGAATGTAGTCAGCTTTTGTCACAAGGGTTAATTGAGCCCACAACTTCAAATTGGGCTTGCCAAGCCTTTTATGTTGAGAAGCGGTCAGAAATAGTTCGGGGCAAAAAGAGAATTGTGATAGATTACCAGCCCTTAAACTGTTTTCTATCGGATGACAAGTTTCCTCTTCCTAAAATTCAATCCTTATTTGTCCACATCAAAGATGCAAAGATTTTTTCCAAGTTTGATTTAAAGGCTGGGTTTTGGCAACTTGCGATCCATCCAGCAAAGCGATACAAAACAGCTTTCTGTATCCCTAATGCTCATTACTAGTGGACGGTAATGCCTTTCGGTCTTAAAGTAGCACCTTCGTTTTTTCAAAAGGCGATGACACGGATCTTCGAGCCTATCCCCCACCATGCTCTTATCTACATAGATGACATCCTTTTGTTTTCTACTAATCATGAGGCACACATGGAATTATTTTCCATGTTTCACCAGATTGTGGATCAGTATGGCATTATGTTGTCGGTAAAGAAAAGAACTTTAGGCCAGACATCAGTTGAATTTCTTGGTATGGTCTTAAAAGATGGAAAGTATCATCCTGGGCCACATGTCGCCCAAGAACTGTTACACTTTCCAGATCATAATCTCACTAGAAAACAACTGCAGCAATTTTTAGGCATTATCAATTACCGTCGTGACTTTTTACCACATGTTGCTGTCCACAGTAGCTCTCTCTCATTGATGCTAAAAAAGAATGCCCCTCTTTGGGGACCAGCTCAGACAACAGCTGTCCAGCAGCTAAAGCAGATAGCACAACAACCTCCTCCACTCAAAATACCAATTATCGGTCGACGAATCCTGCAGACGGATGCTAGTGATGAGTACTGGGGAGCTGTTCTCCTTGAAGAATTAATGGTCATGAATTCTACTGTGCCCACGTCAGTGGTCAGTTCAAGGATTCTGAAAAGCACTATCACGTTATCTAAAAGGAGATTTTGGCCGTCAAATACAGCATTCAAAAGTTTGAATTTCATTTAATCGGACATAACTTTCTAGTTCGATTAGACAATTCAGCTTTTCCAAATATACTGAACTTAAAAAATAAGACGCTATCAGGAAAACATCTTCTCAGACTAAAAAATTAGTTTGTCAAGTATGACTTCACAGTTCAGCATATAAAAAGGGATAAGAACCTAATCCCTGATCTCCTCACTCGACCCCTTCCAGTTACAACCTTGATCACATCTGTTTCTACCTTCCCTCTCATAGCTATGGCTTCACCTCTTCCGAACACAGCAGCTACTAAAAAGACTTTTCCTCTAAACCTCTCTTTTCACTTCCTTCATCAGATTCAGGACTTTGCAAAAAAATTCCTATTTCGACACTTCACCAATATCTACCGTGCTCAACCTACTGGTTTTCCCAGCTTCCATCCTAAACATATTTTCCTCACTGGTTTTACTATTGATCCCAAACGGGATATCACAAAGGACGAACTTTGGTTCATTTGGTGCCTTACCACTCTGTATGCCACAAAGTTGGTATTTCCTTTCCATACAATCTAAACTCTTCTCAACAGTCCCCCTCTTGCAGGTTCTCTCTTATGGACTATGTTCGAATGGTTCTCCCCCATCCCTTGGTGGAGAAGACAATTCCAACAGATTTCTAAAAGACTCCATCTCTCTCAGATTCTTGATTATGAAAAGGACAAGTTCACCTCAGTTTTCATTATTCACAGGGCATATTTCCAACATCCTGCTACAAAGTTATTTTGGACACAGGACCAGGGATATGAATGGAAAACCATTCCTCATCCTTTTCCTCTTCAGCATGACCCCACAACTATCAGAGAACTCCAGCACTTCCTCCTCGAACTGAATCATGTTACTCCTCCACCAACAGATATTCAACACACTTCCTTGGGACCTCAACATGAAGTCCTCTCAGTTCCATTCTCTAGTGAAAATCCAGGTGGTCTATTGTTCAAAGAAGAACGCCCAGATTACACCAACATCATGTACCAGGACTCACAAGATCCTTACGAAGACTTTTCTCCAGTCTTCTCTCGGTCCTGCCAGCCTCCTCAGTTTACAGGCTCTTCCTCCTACACAGTGGAATACCCACCAGAACCTACCTACTCCTCTTACGCTTAGAACACCCACCAGAATCTACTTACAACATTTTTGCAAAGACGGTGATAGTGATGATGCCACCGACAGTGAAGATGACATCATGAACCTGTCTCCATCTCACTTAATGTAATGGTTTTGCTTTTTCTGGGTTTGCTTTTCAAAAAGTCACTTTATGACTTTTGTTTGTTTATAATAATGTGGCTACGGGTCCTACTACTATCGTTTGTTTGTTTACTTTTTCTAAAGTCACTTTATGACTTTTGTTTGCTTTTTCCTTTTGTGGCTAGGGTTCCTGTCCTACCACAAGTGCTTGTTGGCTTGATTGATGGAGTTTTTCCTATATATAGGACACTCCTCCCCTTTTGTAAGATAAGCTTTAAATCATTGAACATAAGCCTTACGGCTTTCTTCTAAACTTTCTTTTGTTTTCTCTAAGTATTCCAGAAGTTAGACTCTTATTTAAATTTGTTCATCTCTATCCTAGTTGAGTACGTCCTATACACATACCTTGTGTAGGTTTCCGTATAGCAGAAGATTATCTAACCTTTGAAACCTTAAATCAGTATAGAAAGATGACTGTTACTCCATTGTTCATGTTCACAATAGCCGACGGACTGGCACTCAGATAACGTGGTATATGGAACTCAGGTATCTTCATTCTGATTTTTGGTATTTGTTGGTTCGGGTATATAGGCTGGAAACCCGAGGGTGCGGGCTACTGGCCCAAAGGACCATTAAGTTCGTCATCTCTCTGGTCTAACAACGCCACCGTATTCACGGAGAAGAATCATAACTGAGAGCAAAGGCTGTTTGTTCATTATATTCTAACTGTTATGTATAAATAGATTCAACATCTTGAAAGAACTTCTATGCTTTTCGATTACGAATATGTGTGTGTATATATATATATGGGAAATTATCTGTAGAAGTAGCTACAACTTATTAAGTGAAACTTCTATAAACCACCAAATTTTAAGATTGTATATGTAAACCACCTACTTTTCAAATAAATATCTCCCACCCACCTTTCCGTTAAGTCCATTAACGGAAACATGACGTCAGCATGCCATCATAAGGGTAATATTTTCATTTAGTTAAAAAATAAATATTTAATTAATTATATTATATTTTTAAAAAATAAATATTTAATTATATAAACAACATCATTTTTGTTTATAAAAAAAATCAAACAATACAAAAATCAAACAATAAAAAAATCGTAATTATTGTATTACAGGTGTAAAATAGTCTTTACGCAGAAAACTACTAACGGCAGTTAACATTTTTAATGGAAAAGTGCTTGGGAGATATTTCTTTAAAAAGTAGGTGGTTTACAGATATAATCTTAAAATTTGGTTGTTTACAGAAGTTTCACTTAATAAATGATGGCTACTAGATAATTACCCTATAGATATATATATATATATAAAATACCCACCATCAGACTTTGTTAGAAAGTTGAAGCTCACATTTTAATTTATTCTTTTTTTATATATTTAAAAAAGTAGATTCATGGGTAAAGTTGAAATCTATATTTTACTAGTGGTGCTATTTACACTCCACTTAATCTAAAAAAAATCCCTTTTAAGAGTATTTTCGAAAATATAAATTAATTTCTCAATAAAATAATTTGTCTCGTTATCTTTTTCACTTCATATCCTTCTCTCTCTCTATATCTGAAATCTCATACTCTGTATATTACTTACAATTTCCCATCTCTTAACGTATGTGATTTTATCTACCTTCATATTTTCTGTTGTTTGTTTTCTTTAAAACCAAAACCTAATATGGTTTCTTTATTTAGTTTCTTAAAATAAATATGACTATAAGAAGGATAAGCAAAATTAAGGATGAGCAAGCTTTTAGTTATTTTTTTTTTCAAATGCAAGTTTCACAATTACTAAGAAGATATATAAAAGGGAGTTTACAAGACTATAAGGGGGTGTCAATAGTGCCACTCTTTTTAAATCTTCTATCTTTTCCAAATTATAGATGATCAACAAAATAAAACTGTTTAAAAATTACTCGCAAAAAGAACCTTTGAGAGACCTATTTTAATTTTTTCTTTCATTTGGAAAAAAATTTTATATTACTAAAATATTAATAAAGTTTACTCTTAAGGAGAATCTTATGTATCTAAATAAAACATACTATTATTGATACTCCTTTTAGCTAGACTTATTCAAGTTGCAATTATTCACCATAAACTCTAATTTTTTTTTTTAAATCTAATCTTATCAATCTACATCTTAACAATAACGTTACAATTTATTTTTCAATCGTAGGCATGGAAATTTGTTGATGGGCTAATATACAATTAATTTTGGACTTTTTGTTATTTAAAAGGGAAAAGAACACCTACTTTCCCCAAGGTTTAGGAAAATGGTCATGAAGACCCCCAAGTTTTAAAAAAAAGACATAAAGACATCTTTTTTAACCATAATAATCTTTAAATATAATAATTAAAAAATTGACTCTAAAGTTTTTAATTAATAAAAAATTAATATAAATAATCTAATCTATCTAGTAGACTAATAATATTAAATTGTTTTTAACATTTAAAATAATATTAAAATTTTAAATTATTATATTTATTTGATAATATATTTGTATTCATTATAAAGATTTTAAATAAATCTTTGGGTTAAATAGATTTTACAATTAACAAAATATCTCCCTATTAATAATATTATTATTATTTTTTACATAATATTTAAAAATAATTTTTATTTTTATTTTTATTTTTATTTATTTATTTTGATATTATGTTTCTATTTATTATTAAAAATTACTTTAATATAATCAAATAGGTCTAATAGACTGTAAAAATATAAAAATATTTTTTAAATATTAAATATTTTTTAAAACGTATATATTATTACATTTATTTTAATGCCATATTTCTATTTACTATGAAATTTTAAGGTCAATTTTGTTGGGTTTATAGAGTCAAAGGGTATTATAGTTAAAAGGAAGTCTTGATGTCCCCTATTGTAAATTTAGGGGTCTTTGTGACCATTTGTCCATTTCCCAAAACTTAGGGGTATAGGTATCCTCTATCCTATTTGAAAAGGTAGAAGAATGGGCAAAGCCAAGTCAATTATTTTTTACTATTTCAATTATAATCCCAAACTGACCCTTAATCTTCTATTACCTTGGAACCAAAAAAAAAATTTTTAATTTTTTATTAGGCATACTTTAACATTTCTTTTTTAACACATTAAGTGATAAAAAATTTCTAAAGCATATAGAAATCAACATTTAATATGAGAATAAATTCGTTCATCTACTACCGATAAAAGAATAAGATGATTATTAAAAGGTCTAGACTTTGCATTATTTGTGAAGAGTGTCAAATTTAATTTGAATTGAGGGTTTATGTTTGTGTGTAAGGTAGAATGAAGTGGGTGTGAACAGTTTTTTTAAGATAAAATATTACGATTGATTTCGGATTAAGTTGCTAGTTTTATCTACATGTATCAGTACACCTACTTATGCCGCAATCCTTTGTTCCGAATTTTATCGATAGTTATGTACTAACTATACTTATATGTAGATATTTGAATTATACTTGGAGTCACTGATATTTATACTAAAGAATGATAAAATGATGATAAACAACCATTTAAAATGACATCGTTTTGGATGATAGTTTGCCACTCTTTAGTACACCTATTAATAAAAAACTCATAAGGACAACATTTGGTATTGGAGATCGCCGAAAAATGATTAGCTTGTTATCTACCAAATTTTGTTTGGCTGTGGAGAAACATTGTGAGCTAGAGCTAGTAAAATTTGATAAAATCTAATTATTTGACATGAATACAACACGAATAAATAGTATGGATCATCAAATTGCATTACGATTATTAAATGTACCGATTCGGGTCAACACAATTTTTTTTCATGTCGGGTTAGAATTAAAATTCTCAACCTATTTACTTAATTAATAACAAGATTTTATTTTTATTCTAAATTAATTTGTAAATTCCCGTCATCAAAACTCAAATATTGAACATGATTTTCTCTCTCTCTCTCTCTCTCTTGAAAGATAAACACATACATTATGTTTCATTTATAAAATTCTATATTGATTTAGAATTTTAATAGTTAAATGTATAATAGTTTTATAGTTATGTATATTTTATAATATTGATAAATAATGTATATATAATGGGGTGGAAATATTTAATGTAAATCTTATTAAAATATATATAAATATTAAGTATTTATTTTATTGAGTATTTATTTTTTGTGTTGAGTTAAGGTCTCAATATTTTAATATAATTATTAAATAAATTTTATTTAAATTAACTAAAATTTGACATGACATAAAGTTAATCCGAACTTGACTCAGCGACTTGTTTTGCTGGCTCTTATTGTGACGACCATTAATTAATTAATGAACGGCTAGCATGTGCTTTAGTCTAAAGCCATAGAAAATGTATATATATCTATATGTCACAATCGTATAAATATTAATTAATTGTAAATAATGGAACATGATAGAATTCAGAAAAGACCTAGGTTTGGGAAATACTGATGGGAATCTCGTTGAGATTTTCATAGGATCAAATTTTATTAGAGCGACATTAAATATATTAAATTTTAATGTTGTAACTTTAAACTCATGAATAAGAAAGGAAGATTGTCAATTTTCTCTTAAAAAATTAATATATACCACTTATTTTTTTATAGTTTTTATAATATTTAAAAATCTTCTTAACATAAAAAATTTAAAGAAAAAGAGGGAAAAATGTTTGGAAATATAAAATATATATTTATTATAATAAAATTTTTTAAAAATAATAAAGTATAAAAAATTATTTTATTATTAATTTTTTATTTACATTAAAATATATATATTTTATTTTTAGCAATTAAATTTTTATTTTTATTTTCATTGATATGATTTATATAATTTATAATAAATATGAATGAAAATATATTTAAAAATAAGGATAATATTAAAAATTTATATTGTCAGGAAATTATTAAATATTATAAAAATAATAAAAAAAATTAAGTGATATATACTGATTTACGGAAGAAAAATCATCCCATCAAACCTAAAATTCTACCCCGGAAGCCAATTTTGTATAGTTAGTCCAAATTATTCGAAAATGCCAAAGAAAAAAGTCACATTCACACAAGTCATAGATACAATTACAAATCATGCCGCAATTAGAAACAAAGAGAAAAGTCACACTCACAAATCATAGCGTAGATAGACACTTGAACATGCGTGTTTTAAATTAAATTAAGTGACTTCATCGACATGCAATCAATTGGTTGCGTTAAAGCCGAAAAATTTGGTAAAAATTTTTGTAAAGTACCAAAAGTTTTTATTAAAAAAAAATTGGAAGAAGCATCATAAATACTTAATTAAGAGCATCAAGTCAGTGTCAATCTTTTCTGTGTGATGTGTCTGTAAATTGTAGCTGCACCACAACTGGATTCCATTAATTTCAATAATTGTAGGGTTTCTGACTGCAAATCCTTTGATAGCATAACAAAGTCTTTAATTTTTTTTTTCGTTGGGTTAGTTGAAGTGTTTTAAGGAAAGCGCATGCCTCGAATAATCGACTTTCTTTTCATTAATTTTTCTTTGCGAGTGGTTTTGCAACTATTTTAGATTATATGTTGTCTCGATAATTGTTGCTTTAATTTAACCAATTATTTAGTTAATCCACATATTTTTAAAGATTACTTAAAATGACCTTGTTGTTACGGCTATAGCCATTGAATTTAACTTTTCAAGAGTGGTATAGTATTTTGTCTGATATATATAATTTAAAATTCTAATTAATAAATCAATATGTTGGCGTTGAAAAATAGAGAATATGAGATAGATTTTAATGAAAAACAAATAAAAAACATGAACGTTTAGGGTAATTTTTTAAAATACATAGATTAATTAGGTAATTGACTCAAATTATAGGGATTAAGTGAACATTTATCCCATGTTGTCATGTTGAATTGATCTTATTTGGTAAAATATAATATTAACATTGGTATATAGTTGTTAGATAAGAATGTATAAATAATTAAATTATGAACAACACATTTATTATAAGGATAAATCATTTCGAACCAGTTAAATGACCAAAATATACTTACAAAATCCATTTATTAATAAACACATTGTGAAATTTAAAATCACAACTCTTATTTTATAAACCCCTTGTAATACCTAAAACACCCTTAATAAAATAAATTAGCATATCATTTTTCTTGTGTTACTTTTTCCTTTAACCACTTAATTTCTCAGTCCTCTCTAGCCTTTTGTTCCTCATGATATTGTACTCAAATCCTCCATTTTCATTTTTTTACAGTAGCTTTGTAGCCCTTGACTTTAAAATATATTGTCACAAATGATTACAAACATTATGAAAGATTAAGGGAAAAAATAATAATCGCAATACCAAAACAGAAAAACTCAAAAACATATGTTTGTCCATTCTCGCATGTGCAAGAAAGAATTCAATTCAAGGGAAATTTTTACGAACAGTAAACTTTTGGCAAAGTATAATCCAAATATTAACAAATTTGATGAATCCAACGGTATAGATGAAGAGGACAAATTTAATAATGACTAAAGATTCAAAGAAGAATGAGTATAATACAAATGAATAAATCCATATACATATAGGATTTGAAGATGGGAATATAAATTAATAGTTTTTTCTAATTAATCAAATGCCTATAATCCTAATTTATGTTATGGACATTCTAGTAATGGCACAGATTGTATAAATTCTTTTATACCATGGTGTTTGAGTTCGCATGTCTCAAAGGTTTAGCCAAGTAGTATTACAACAACTTTTTTCGGTTGATTACTTAAGTTCAAATCTTAAAGGAGGTGGGGGTGTCGTGAGCTGAAATCTGAAGGCTAATAAGGGGTGAAGTCTTCCTCCACGAGAGCTTTTTTCTCTGAAAAAAGCATTTAGAATGGAAGTTGAAAGAGAGTTGTCATAACTCTATTTTCGCCCTCTTTTGTAGTGGGGCTGGTATTTGTCCAGAGAGTAGTTATAATAAGGAGTGTCAGTGTGTTGGGTTGGTGAGATTTTTAAGCATGAGAGTTTAGAGAGGTGTGTAATACAGTATTTAGGTTGGTTAAATTCATTGAAAGCTCTATGGAAACAAAGGAGCTTATTGGGAAGTGTAGATCGATTACTTTAGAGAAGGAAGAGGAGGATAAAGTTGTCTTTGCTGGGAAAATGAAAGCAAAAGGAGCTGTAATTGCTTAGGGATGCTTATTAGGAAAAATACTAATTACGAGAGGGGTAAACAAGGAAGGTTTACGTGTGGCTATGAAACAAGTATGGAGGACAGTGCGAGAGGTGAAGATTGAGAATCTGGGAGATGACATTTTCATGTTCAAATTCGCTCTCGAAGCGGACAAAAGAAGGGTTGTTGCTGGGGGTCCTTGGCACTTTGATAAGGCATTGATAGTCCTTATAAAACCAAGGGGTCGGAAGCATTACCGCACAGGCATCCACTCATACATCATTTTGGGTTTATCTTTGCAATTTGCCTATTATGTGTATAAATGTTGATGCTGCTGAGGAGCTTGGAGCCGTCATTGGGAAAGTTGAAGAAGTGGAGGCAGATGATAATGGTGAATGTATTGGGAAGTATGCAAGAGCAAGAATCTCAGTTGATATAACTAAACCTTTGAAGAAGATCATCTTCCTGGAGCAAGAGGGGGAGGAGAAGATTCCAATACCAGTTCTATACGAAAGGTTACCAGATTTTTGCTTCTATTGTGGTAAACTTGGACATCAATTTAGAGAATGTGATAAATACAAAGGACAGCTCAAAGAGGATCTTGCCTTTGGTCCTTGGCTGAAAGCGATAACAATCCCAGATCGTTTCAAGCAGAACAGGAATCAGGAAAGTTGGAGTCAATACAAAGACAAAAGAGAAGGGGAATCCATGAGCCAAGAACACCATAAACATTCACAAGAACAGCAGACGCAAGGCATCCCAAATAAGGAAATCGGGACAGAGTTGACCCAAAGAAAAATGGGTGGGCAAACAAAGCTAATAGAAGTTGAACACGTGGCCGAAGGGGTCATTGAACAAATAAACCTAGTAGGGGAAAACTGAGACTGCAGTTAGATGGTAGCCGAAGTCAGATGTTTGCAGAGAGTTTTGGGGGAGTGAGAAAAATGGCGAGAGAAAAAAGGGGGGAAACAAGGGAGTATGAACAAAAGAAAAATTTGGGGAGTTTGGCTTTGACAGGTGTACAAAGCAAAAGTTCCCAAACTACCCATGCGAGCTCGGATGAAGAGGTTGTGGAGGATGGGCCTGGAAAAAATCTGAAAAAGCGAAGACTAGAAGATGGAAACTCCAAGCTAGGAACCTCAATGGAAATGAAGTAAATAAGATTGGGCCAATCACAAAAAAAAGGCCCATGAGTGAAACTGAAAATCCAAGCCCTTGCAAAAAAAGATCAAAGGCAGGAAGTCCACAAAAAGAGGCTGGCTTAGTACGCAATCTTCATTCCCCCGCAACAAAGTTTAAACCAAATTTGGAAGCAACAAACATGGAGGACATGGAAATTTTGTATTCAATCACCAAAGAGTTATCCGCGGAGGCTGGTACTCAGCCCCCCGTCAGCCATGAAAATCCTTAGCTGGAACGTTCAGGGTTTGGGGAATCCCCGAACATTGCTAGCTTTAAAGAAAATTCTCCAAGTGCATAGGCCACAAATTGTTTTCTTGTGTGAAGCAAAGTTGTTGTCTGGGCAAATGACTGATGTAAGGACAAAGTTGAAGTTTGATTGTTTTGTTATTTTTCGGTTAGTAGAAATGGATTGGGAGGGGGTTTGACAATGTTGTGGAATTCAGACGTGTATGTAAACATTGCATCATTCAGCTCTCATCATATAGATGCTAAAGTTTGTAATGAAAAAGGAAAAAATTGGAGATGCACTGGGATTTACGATAATCCAGAAGCAAGTCAGAAAAGGCATACTTGGACTTTATTGAAGCGTCTGGCAGGTTTATCATCTTCACCTTGGCTCTTTTGTGGTGACTTTAATGAAGTTTTGCATTTAGAGGAGAAAAGAGGAGGTAATGATAGGGATGTTAGAATGATAAATGATTTTAGAGAAGCAGTGCAAGATAGCAGTTTAGTTGATATGGGATTTTCAGGGAGGCTATTTACTTGGTTTAACAAGAGGTATGGACTGCAGTATGTGGAAGAAAGGTTGGACAGATGTTTTTGTTGTAAGAATTGGAAAAGCCATTTTCATGATCTAGTAGCTATTCACTTGGATTCATGGACTTCAGACCATAGCCCAATAATGATGGAAGTTGTTGACAGAGGTAGTGAACATAACTACACAAAAACAAGATTTAGAAGAACTTATTATGAGGACTTTTGGAGTCCTTATGAGACTTATAAAGAGATAATTGAAGAGGAGTGGCAAAGAAAAGGGGAATGGGAAAATGAGAACCATGTTCAGTCCTTTCAACGTGCAGCTAAGAAGTCCATGATCCAAATGAAGAGGTGGAGCAGTAATGAGTTTGAGGGGAAAAAAAGGAAAATGGAAAGCTTGGTGAGCAAGCTTGAAGTGTTGGGCATAACACAAATCAGGGGGAGAGTGGCAAGGAGATAAGGGCAATTGAAAAGCAAATTGATAATATGCTCCTTAAAGAGGAGATATACTGGAAGCAACGTTCTCGAGCTGATTGGCTTCAAGAGGGTGATAAGAATACCAAATTCTTTCACTCAAAAGCTTATTCAAGAAAGCGGAAGAACAAGATATAGGGAATCAATTATGAGAATGGAAAATGGGTGGATGGTGAGAGGGAGGTGGAGAAGGAGTTTTGCTCTTATTTTGCGAATTTGTTCACTACCACTAATCCTACCCAAGACCAAATGGAAGCTTATTTTGCTAGGTTAAGCCCTAAAGTTTCAAATGAGATGAAGGAAGAGCTAGAACAGCCTTTTACAAAGGATGAAATTTCAATGACCACTGCACAAATGTGTCCTACTAAGGCCCCTGGTCCAGATGGACTACCAGCTGCCTTTTTTTAGAAACATTAGAAGTTGGTCAGGAAAGGTGTTGTTTCCACTTGTCTCCATGTGCTTAATGGGAAAGGTACTCTAGCCCCTCTAAATCATATTTTGATGTGATCTAGATTGCTCAGAGCATTAAAGATCTGTTGCTTGTTCCAAAAGGGCCAATTACGAGAGCACGAGCTAAAAAGATCAAGGAAGCAATGCAAGGATTTATTCAAGCTACTTTGGATGACTTCAATTCAAGTTCAATTTGCAAGAGTCCAATATTCAAGATGGGCTTGAACAAGGAGGAACCAGCCTTGGTACACTTGATTCGAGTAATTTTTGAAGTATAATAAGGGCCAAAAGAGCAATTCTAAACTTATAGATTCATTCCTTACGTCGAGAGCTTCGAAACGGTATATTGTGAGTTAAAATCCGACATCATATGACCAAGTTATGGCCCGTTTAAAATAAGTGGCTTTGCAAGCCAAGGCCCTGCGGGTCCAGGTTTTTAATTTTAGGGTTTTCTCTTATTTTTAAGTTAGATTAGGGTTAGCCACCTTATATAAACACTCCTTTATGTTATTTTGAAGAGACTCTTGACATTATTGAGTTTAATATCATTGAGAGGATTTTCTCAACTTGTTCTTGAAAGAACTTTTGACTTATCAAAGGATTTACTAACCTTTGTGGCATCTTATCTAGCAATCCGGATTCTTGAGACTTAGCTTCTCAAGGGTTTGGATCTTTTATCTGAATTCTGATCATATTGGCTTTCTTGGGTTCTTGTCAATCTAGTTGTGGGTTTTCCTAGCTTGATCTAGAAGGGTTCTCATCAGTTGGTATCAGAGCTTAGGCACCAAGGTTAGATTCATCTATCTTTATTGTTTTTTTTTTCTCATTTTTGTTTGAGATTTTTCATTCTTGTTCTAGCAAAAAAAAAAAAATCCGTGAACAGTGCCGCATGAATAGTATTTTTAGGGTTTTCTTATATCAATTTTGCATCCTTGTGGTTTCTTTCCTTAAATCCATAAATTTTACCTTTTCCCCTAAATTCATTCAAATTTCAATTATTTAGGGATTACAAAAACACAAAAACAAAAAAAAACAAGAAAAAAGAGAGCAAAAAAAAATTGAAAAAAAAAAGAAAAAAATCATAATAATAATAATCATATTTTGTGATCTCCTTTGTTTTTTTGGTTTTGTTATTCTTATTTCCTGTATTCTTGTTCATTTGTTTCTTTTTCTTTTTCTTGCTCTTGGACTGTGATTGCTAGAGGGATTATACTTTGGTACTTTCCCTTGATTGAGTTATTAGTTCCTAAAGAACTTGACTGAGAAAAAATAAGAGTGGTAAAAGGCAAGAGTGTGTGAGCACAGCTTCGGGTAAAAGCCTATATGAGTGTAAACACGAGTGGAGTGACATCACGAGTGTAAACACGTGCGGCTTGTAAGGTTTATTACTGCTTTTCTATTTTGCTAACATCTCTTTGCAGCTTCAAATAACTAATATGGATGATAAAAGTGAGGCGCAACCTTCCACGATAGACCTTACTTTCACTTTGAAGGCAATGCACCAGGCATTTGAGAAGATAAATATGAGGTTTGATGAGATGGGAAGCCAGTTGAGGCAACATGGAGCTGCCATTAAGGGTATTCAGAAGGAGCAAACTAGTAGAGACCGTAACAGGGCTAGACATGATGAAGCAAGACATAATGGAAAAAATAATAAGCATAGATATGAGCCTATAGATGAGTATGAGGCAGAGAATGAAATTTGGGAAGATGATAGTGATGATCGAGTATCCAAAATAGAAAGGGATAGAGTGAGATATAGAAGAGGTAGACAAGAGCAGGGGTATAGGAGAGATGAAGAGGATAGAGATTTAGGCAAAATCAAAGTGACTATTCCTTCGTTTCAAGGAATGAGTAATCCAGAGGCTTACTTGGAGTGGGAAAAGAAGGTTGAGTTGATCTTTGATTGTCACAATTATTCAGAGGAGAAAAAGGTAAAGCTAGCAATTATTGAATTCACTGACTATGCTATTATTTGGTGGGATCAATTGGTGAATAATAGGAGGAGGAATCGAGAAAGGCCTATAGCTACATGGGGAGAGTTGAGGACGCTTATGAGGAAGCGGTTCATTCCTAATCATTAGGGATCTTTATCTTAAGCTACAAAGCCTTACCCAAGGATCCTTACCCAAGGATCGAAGAGTGTAGAGGATTACCATAAAGAGATGGAGATCGTTATGATTAGGGCTAATGTAGAGGAAGATAGGGAAGCTACAATGGCACGATTTTTGACCGGATTGAATAAAGATATTACCAATGTAGTGGAGCTACAGCATTATGAAGAGTTGGAGGATATGGTCCACATAGCTATGAAGGTGGAAAGACAATTAAAGAGGAAGGGTATAGTAAGGTATACCTCGGCTTCTTCAAATCCATAGAAACCGAAGTGAAGTAATAATGAGAGACGACATGAAGGTATCAAGACTGAACCACCTAAGGCAAAAAAAGATTTCAGTATCAAAAACAAATCTAAAGTTAAATCTCAACCACAGAAGAATCGGGACATCAAGTGCTTCAAGTGTTTGGGTTCTGGACACATTGCTTCTCAGTGCCCAAATAAGAGAGTTATGGCGTTGTAAGATAGTGGAGAATTAGTGAGTGAGAGTGAGAGTGATAGTGGGGAGATGCCAGAGTTGATTGATGCTAGTGATGATGATGAAATAGAATACCCTGCGAAGGGTGAATCCCTAGTTGCTAGGCGTGCTTTGAGTACACAAATGAGTGTTGATGACATGGAGCAGCAGAGAGAGAACATCTTCCATACTAGATGCATTGTGAATAATAAGGTGTGTAGTATGATAATAGATGGTGGGAGTTGCACTAATGTAGCTAGTACTACCCTTGTAGAGAAGTTAGGGTTACCCTTGCTAACACATCCCAGGCCTTACAGATTGCAGTGGTTAAATGATTGTGGAGAGGTCAAAGTTAATAAGCAAGTATTGGTAACATTTACTATTGAAAAGTATAGTGATGAGGTGCTTTGTGACGTAGTTCCTATGCATACTGGGCATTTATTATTGGGAAGGCCATGGCAATATGATAGGAAGGTGACACATGATGGGTTTAGGAATAGAAATAGCTTTGTCAAAAATGGGAGAACCGTGACGCTTGTTCCTTTAACACCAAAAAGGTCTACGAGGACCAAATAAAGATGAGGGAAAAGAAAGACAAAATAAAAAGAGTGAGGTCGAGAGTTATGAGAAGAAAAAGAAAGAGAGTAAGGGTAAAAGTGAGAGAAAAGAAAAGAGTAAGAAAGAGGGAAGAGTGAGAAAAAACTTCTTTGCAGGAGTGGATGAGATTAGGAAAGCATATAAAGTAAGCCATTTCATGGTTTTGCTCGTGTTCAAATAATCATATTTAACCTTTGATGACATTAATCCTTCTCTTTCTAGTGTTGTTACTTCTTTGTTATAGGAGTTTGAAGATGTGTTTCCTGAGGAATGACCTATTGGCTTACCACCCATTAGAGGCATTGAGTATCAAATAGATTTCGTAACAGGAGCTGTCATACCCAATAGGCCAGCCTATCGAAGTAATCCCGAGGAGACTAAAGAGCTTTAAAGGCAAGTTATAGAGCTGATGAGCAAGGGGTACGTGAGAGAGAGCATGAGCCCATGTGCAGCACCAGTGCTACTAGTACCAAAGAAGGATAGGAATTAGAGAATGTGTTGTGATTACCGAGCCATCAATAATATTACGGTAAAGTATCACCATCCCATTCCTAGGTTAGATGGTATGTTGGATGAATTGCATGGAGCTTGTTTATTTTCTAAAATTGATTTAAAAAGTGGCTATCACCAAATTCGTATCAGAGAAGGTGATGAATGGAAAACTGCCTTTAAGACCAAATATGGATTGTATGAATGGTTAGTTATGTCTTTTGGTCTTACTAATGCACCTAGTACTTTTATGAGATTAATGAATCATGTGTTGCGTGTATTTATAGGTCAGTTTGTTGTTGTTTATTTTGATTATATTCTAGTGTACAGCAAGACTTTAGAAGAGCATATTGCACATTTGCGATGTGTGTTAGATGTTTTGAGGAAAGAAAAGTTGTATGCTAATTTTAAGAAATGTTCTTTTTGCATAGAGAAAGTTGTTTCTCTTGGTTTTGTTGTTGGTGCAAATAGTATAGAGATGGATCAAGAAAAGGTTAAGGTTATTAGGGAGTGGCCAACGCCTAAGAGCATCAGTGACGTAAGGAGCTTTCATGGTTTAGCTAGTTTTTATCAGCGATTTGTTAAGGATTTTAGCACTATTGCTGCACCTCTTACTGATGTTGTTAAAAAGAATGTTGCATTTACTTAGAGTGTTGAGCAAGATAAAGCATTCATTGATCTTAAAGAAAGGTTATGTTCTGCACCTATTCTAGCATTACCTAATTTTAATCGTACTTTTAAGATTGAATGTGATGCCTCAGGAATAGGTATTGGAGCTGTTTTGATGCAGAATCGAAGGCCCATTGCTTATTTTAGTGAGAAGTTGACTGGAGCAGCCTTGAAGTACCCTACCTATGATAAGGAGCTCTACGCGCTTGTGAGGGCCTTGGAAACTTGGCAACATTACTTATGGCCTAAGGAGTTTGTGATACATACAAATCATGAATCCTTAAAGCATCTAAAGAGTCAACGTAAGTTGAATCGAAGGCATGCTACTTGGATAGAGTACATTGAGACATTTCCCTATGTCATTCGGTATAAACAAGGTAAAGAGAACATAGTTGCCGATGCATTATCTCGGAGCTTGGATGGTCAAAAGAAAGCGGAGTTGATAAAGTCCATTCATGAGAAAGCGCGGCTTCACATTGAAAAGAAAAATGAGTAGTACGCTACTCAAGCTAATAAGGGTAGGAAACGTGTGATTTTTGAACCCGGCGATTAGGTTTGGGTTCACATGCGTAAGGAGAGGTTTCCAGCCTAGAGGAAATCTAAGTTACACCCTCGAGGAGATGGTTCATTTCAGATTCTTGAGCGTATTAATGACAACGCTTATAAAGTGGATCTTCCTAGTGAGTATAACGTGTCCGCTACCTTTAATGTTTCTGATCTTTCTCCCTTTGATGCAGGTTCAGATTCGAGGACGAATCCTTTTGAGGAGAGGGGGAATGATGTGATGCAGAGTGCTCAGAGCATTAAAGATCCGTTGCTTGTTCCAGAAGGGCCAAATACAAGAGCACGAGCTAAGAAAATCAAGGAAGCAATGTAAGGATTTATTCAAGCTACTTTGGATAACTTCAATTCAAGTTCAATTTGCAAGAGTCCAATATTCAAGATGGGCTTGAACAAGGAGGAACCAGCCTTGGTACACTTGATTCGAGCTAATGAGGTGGCGAGCATCGGAAAGAATGATTTTTGAAGTATAATAAGGGCCAGAAGAGCAATTCTACATTTGTAGATGCATTCCTTACGTCGAGAGCTTCGAAACTGTATATTGTGGATTAAAATCCGACATCATATGACCAAGTTATGGCCCGTTTAAAATAAGTGGCTTTGCAAGCCAAGGCCCTGCGGGTCTTGCGGGTCCAGGTTTTTAATTTTATGATTTTCTCTTATTTTTAAGTTAGATTAGGGTTAGCCACCTTATATAAACACTCCTTTATGTTATTTTGAAGAGACTCTTGACATTATTGAGTTTAATATCATTGAGAGGATTTTCTTAACTTGTTCTTGAAAGAACTTTTGACTTATCAAAGGATTTGCTAACCTTTGTGGCGTCTTATCCGGGTTCTTGAGACTTAGCTTCTCAAGGGTTTGGATCTTTTATCCAAATTTTGATCATATTGGCTTTCTTGGGTTCTTGTCAATCTAGTTGTGGATTTTTCTAGCTTGATCTAGAAGTGTTCTCATCATAATTTTATTGCTTTAATCCCTAAAGTAGAGAAGCCTAAGAAAGTGTCAGACTTTTGGCCTATAAGCTTGTGTAATGTCATATATAGAATTATGGCAAAAACTATAGCAAATAAGCTTAAACACATTCTCCATAAAACTATATCTCCCACTCAAAGTGCATTCATTCCCAATAGGTTAATTACTGACAATGTTATCATTGGATATGAATGTCTTCATAAAATTAGGCATAGCAAGAGCAAGAAAAATGGCTTAGTTGCTTTGAAACTAGATATAAGCAAAGCCTATGATAGGGTGGAGTGGAGTTTTGTTGAAGCAACTATGTTAAACTTAGGCTTCTCTCACATTTGGGTAGATTTGATTATGAGATGTATCACCTCAACATCTTTCTCGATACTCATCAATGGGGTGCCTAAGGGGCTGATCACTCCTCAAAGAGGGCTACAACAGGGCTGTCCCTTGTCTCCTTACCTTTTTATTATGTGTGCGGATGTGTTTTCTAGCCTATTGTTAGATGTTGAAGAGTAGAATTTTATCCATGGCTTAAGATTTGGGAATGTCATCACCAGATCTCACTTATTATTTGCTGATGATAGTTTGATTTTCATTAGAGCGGCTGTGTCAGATTGCCAACATTTAAAAGCAATCTTTGATCGCTACACCAGGGCATCAGGGCAGCTATTTAATCTAGACAAATCATCAATGTTTTTCAGTGGAAATACCAAAGCTGAGGATGTGGCTGCAATCAAAAGAATCTTTCATCTCAATGTAGTTTCTAGGCATGAGAAATACTTGGGGTTATCGTCTATGGTGGGCAGGAATAAAAGAAGCTTTTTCAATGATGTTAAGCTAAGGGTTCTCAGCAAAATATCCAGCTAGTAGCATAAATTCTTTTCAAGTGGGGGCAAGGAGGTTCTTATTAAAGCTATAGCTCAAGTGGTGCCTTGTTATGCAATGAGTGAGTTTAGAATCCCAAATGAGTTGTATGATAACATCTAGAAGGCCATTACAAGGTTCTGGTGGGGATCCAAAGATGACAGAAGAAGTATTCATTGGACCAAGTGGGAAAGAATGAGCAAAGCAAATATAAGAGAAGACATGGGGTTTAGAGACTTTGTTTATTTAATCAGGCGCTGGTAGCAAAGCAAGCATGGAGAATTATACAGTTTCCTGATTCCCTTGTATCCAAAGTTTTACAAGCAAGATATTTTAGACAAACAAATCTCTTGCATGCAAAACTGGGATCCAATCCATCCTGCATATGGCGAAGTATATTATGGGGAAAACAAGTCATTCATAAGGGTTGCAGAGGATTAGAAGGGTAACAGTGTTCTAATTTATAACAGCAAATGGATTCCAAGAGAAGAAACTTTCAGGCCTATATCTGCTCCATCCTTGCCAACAGATAGTTGTGTTGCTGAACTGATTGAGGATGATAACAGATGGAATGTGGAGAAGGTTTATCAGAGCTTCATGAAGATGCTGATTTAATTGTAAGTATTCTGCTACCAAAATAGCCTAGAGAAGATCAATTGTTTTGGCACTATGATAAGCAAGAAGATTATTCTGTGAAAAGCGAATATCAGATAGCTCAGAAGATTAGCTTTCCATCTCCTCCTAGTGGTTCAAAGACTGCATCAGAGATGTGGAAAGCCTTATGGGCTCTTACTTTACCAGCTAAGGTGAAGAATTTTATATGGAGAGCTATTCAAAATATGCTTCCAACAACAGAAAATCTGTGGCACAAAAAGATTATCCCTGATCCTGTTTGTCAAGTGTGCAAAAGGCAGATTGAAAGCATTTCTCATGCTCTGTTAACATGTAAGGTAGTCAAGAAGATCTGGAGATTGGCTTTTATTGCAAAAAAAATCTTGAACTTGGTGGAGCAACCAATGATGAGTGTTCTGCAAGATATGACAGAAAGTTTGAAAGGAGCAGAAATAGAGCTCTTAATTGCAATTTGCTGGGCTGTTTGGCATGCCAGAAACTTATTTATTTTTGAAACAAAAAAGGTGGATCCCTTGATTACCTTAGCTAAGGCTGAAGCTATCAAAGAATCGTACAGGAGATTCAAGGTTCCAAGTTCAAATCAATTGGAAAATAGGAAAGAAACAAGTCAGTAGAAATGGTGCCCCCCACCAAGGGGTTTTTTGAAGATAAATGTGGATGCAGCAACTAATGCTGAAAATCAGCTTGTTGACATAGGAGTTGTGGTGAGAGATTGTAAAGGAAGAATTGTAGCTGCTGTGGTGAAGCAGGATCAATTTTTTGGGGATGTTCTGCAAGCTAAAGCAGAAGTTGTTGCCTGGGGAATTCAAGTTGCAAAGCAAATTGGCACATCATCAGTAATTTAAAATACTGATTCTCAAGGGGTAGCTGACTTAGTAAACAAAAAGAAGAACATCATAACTCCTATTTTTTGGGTAATATCTGAGATTCAAAATCAAATTGGTAATTATCTGGTGGCCACCACTTATTAAGTGAAACTTCTGTAAACCACCAAATTTTAAGATTGTATCTATAAACCACCTACTTTTCAAAGAAATATCCCCCAACCACTTTTCCGTTAAAAAAGTTAACTGACATTAGTAATTTTCTGCGTAAAGACTATTTTACTCTTGTAATACAATAATTACGAAAATGATTTATAATTAATTAAATATAAGATTTTGTATTGTTCGATTTTTTTTATTTATAAACAAAAATGATGTTGTTTATATAATTAAATATTTATTTTTTAAAATAGAACATAATTAATTAAATATTTATTTTTCAACTAAATGATAATATTACCCTTATGATGGTGTGCTGACGTCATGTTTCCGTTAACAAAGTTAACGGAAAGGTAGGTGGGAGATGTTTCTTTGAAAAGTAGATGGTCTATAGATACAATCTTAAAAATTGGTAGTTTATAGAAATTTTACTTAATAAGTGGTGGCCACCAAATAATTACCCAAATCAAATTAATGAGTTCTTTGAGTGTACAATGCAATTTACTCCTAGAATTTATAATGTAAAGGCTCATAAGCTAGCCAAGTTTGCTGTTGATTACGAGGAGTCTGACAGTTGGGTGGATTCTTTTCCAGCAAGTGTATTGTGTATTTTTCAAGTTCCAGATTAATGAAGGTTATAATTCCTCTTAAAAAAAAAAAAAGGAGGGGGGTGTCCAATGTACTTTTTATGGTACAAATAACTCTGTCCATTTAACCTTTCTATTAGAATCATGACTAGGGCTGTCAGTTTGTATAATCATGTCATGTTCATATCATGTCTTATTTATATAATGTCAAATTTAAGCAAACATAGACATAGACATGACCTATTTATTAATTGTGTCAAAACGTCAAAATATGAATACAACTCGTTTATTAATGTTTTGTCTATTTAACATATTTAATATAAAATTAAAAAATTAATTTAAAAAATAACAAATATGTCAATATTATTCTTGAAAATAGGTCATACACAAATTAACATGATATAAATAAGTTTATATCACAATAGGAATACGACACGAATAATTAGTTTAGTGTTCAACATATATATTAGTTAATTTTTTTAATCATATTACCACATATTAATTGATATTCGTGTCGTAAATGTGTAATCATGTTGACGTGGTCTAACATAGATACGACATGATTATTTACTGTCATGTCATGCCAAGCCAACTCATTTATTAATCGTGTCAATATTTGTCAACACGAACACAGAAAATTCGTGCCGTGTAATCGTGTTGTAACCCATTTTGCCATCTCTAATTATGACCTATCTTTGAGCCCTTATTTTAGTCCTAACCCATTTTAGTCAAATAAAATTTATGTTAAAGCAATTTAAATGGTCAAAGAAATTTATTAAAAATAATGTGAACTTATTGTAATATTTTTGTAAGTGAGAGTGTGTTTACACATATAATAGGGTGGAAATATCCCCACTTTTTTTTTTTTTTTGTCTGGGGTAGAGATACTTACACCCTTCTAACTGTAATGACATCCCAATTTAAAATACATCCATTCAATACCAAACTTACCCTTAGCCCATGTTTGGGTATGTAGGTGCCATATTCTAAAGGCACCACATTATATTATGTGTCCACTCTTCTAAATAAAAAGAATTATTCCGGGGAAAAATAACACCCAAGCTATTCCGGGGGAAATGACACCCAAGCTATTCCAGAGAAGATAGTGTCCAAAATATTCCGGAGGAAATAGTAATTGAAATGCTTCGGAGAAGATAGCATCCAAAATATTATGGAGGAAATAGCACATGAAATATTCTGGTGCAAATAGAATTTGAAATGTTAGGAAAAGATAACATTCAAAATATTCCGGAGAAAAAAGACAAGAAATATTCCGGGGCAAATAGCATTTGCAGTATTCTGAAGGAAATAACACTCAAGCTATTCCGGAAAAGCAACACTTACGGAAAAACTCCCCCGGAACTCTTAAACATGGCAAGAGGGGGAATTATTTCTGAAGTCCATATATCTATAGGAAACACGCCCAAAATCATAAGAGTAAGGAAACGCGGGAGTACGGAATAAATATAATTGTTTCCATACTATCCAGTTCACATCCAGGTGCACAATAATGATGGGTGACATGTGCCACTATGAAGAATGACTAAAGCAAAACCCTAAACCTGTGTCACCCATCATCTATAAATAGAGGCCCATTTCTGAGAAAATGAGTCTCTTGGCAAACATTTCACTGTTCACTTTAGAGAGAGAAAGCTCTCATTCTTCACCTTTGAACAAACACATCGGAGTGCCTTTTTCAAGTACCCCCCTCGCCGGAGTCAAGATCCAAGAGGCTTGCAAGTTCTCCACCAACTATAAGTACGTGTGAAGGTAAAATCTTAGCACCTTCAGGGTAGAAGAAATGGTAAGAGATGAGAGGAATGCAAAAGAAAAAAGAATAGAAAAAATGAATGAAAAGGAGGGACAATCTTATTTTCATTGTTTAGTTGGACATAAACTCATTTTTTGTCTCCTTATTTCTTTCCCCACTTCTCCTCTCCTCTCATCTCCTCTCCTCTTCTTCAGACCAAACATACCATATAATATCAAATTTTTTCAATGTTTTCACTTTTCGTTTGCCTTGTATTACTCGCATCATGTTTTTTAAGTGTAAAAAAGGTTAATTTGGTAGCTCATGTTCTAAAATTGCCTGAAGGAGAAGATACCTTTGGATGTTGAGATACGATAAAAGAACTGTTAGGAAACTAATGCAAGAATTTGTACATATTTTAACTTTAAACGTTACCCCAGTAATTATCTTTTATTAACTTTACCCCTAAAAAATTTACCTATATAACATTATACCCCTTAGAATTTCAATTTTGATTTCACCCTTATTACTCGTTACTCGTTAGATAACTAAAAAAATTAATTTGAGCTTTTTTTATTCCTCTTTTATTTAAAAAGAGAGATGGATGGTAAATTGGCAAAAGTTACAAATGGCCCAAAAATTTTTAGGGCTTCTGAAAATTTCCCCAACTTAATCAACACTTCTCTTTGTACACAATAATCTTACTTGAGAATACATAAAATAAATTAAATTTCTAGGCTAATATTACCGGTGTAAATCTTCTGACCCACAAGTCAGTAAAACATTAAAATTAAGAAAAGCTAAAACTAAAAGAAAATGTCCTTTAACTTTGTTAGTATCCCCTCTAATTGAACCTTAAGAAAAATCACTTTTTATGTTGGATCGGGATGTTGAAGTCCATATTTCTTCCTTTAGCGTTACACCAATTTCACAGTACTTTGGAGGATGTCCACAAAGAGAGTTTTGGGATATTTATGTTAAGTTTCAAGGAATCAAAATAATAATTATAAGAAGTGACAGGTTTTGTTAATGATACAATCCACCAAATTTTTTTAGATGACTGCAATGTAGGAAGTCATAATATGTAACATACAGACATTTAAGAGTGCTTATCTCTTATTCTCAAGATAATAGAAATAAAATTCGAACCTCGCTCGAATTGAGTAGAGAAGATATTAGATTGCCGTTAAGCAAAACAACTTATAAATAAAACATGTAAACATAGAAGTCACTTGTGTTTATATATATATATATATATATTGATACTGATATTACAATCAGAATAATACTGATATTACATCAGATTACTACTGATATATTTATAATTAAATAATTATTAGAACTAATTTACTTTAACTCTTATGAAACACTGCTTAAATTTTTACTCTCATTAATATTTGAGAGACATCTACTCCACTCACATTTTCGTGAACGGGTTAAAACCACCTTCATTCAATTATTTCATAGTTGAGAGAGGAATTAAGTTCCCACATTGCAATATGAGGACTCAATCTGATCAAACCATTTTTATCACCCGCTGTCTGTCTTGGGACTACATATTCTTCACAAAGCCGGTCTTAATAACTTGAAAAACTAGTCTGGTAAAGCATTGACCGAAAACTTCGATAATTCCTCATCATCAAAGCCACCAAAGTAGATGAATCTATCCTGATTTCATTTAGTGTAATATTACAGCCACCATAGTTGATGAATTATATAATAAGCTGGGGACCAAGTTCATATGCTAAAATAACTGTACTCAAAAGTGGATGATATATATGTGGATCCTGATCTAGTGGCTGTAATATGGCCCTACAGATCCCTAATGAAAGCTTAAGTCCCACACAGTCGCACGTTATAATGCCCAAGAGCATTGATGGGACATGGAGATACAAACAAATATAATGGAGAGTAAATTTTGATTCTTCAGTCACCAAAATATATATAGGACCCATTTATATATATATATATATGATTGTTTTGATTATAGATCTTCTGACAAGAACAATAGATCATGGTATGAAATACATAACAAAATTTGAACACTACCCGGCTATTCAAAATGTCAATCATGATTTTTATTCTTCCTCCAACAATCCAAATCCAATAACAAATATATGCGGAATCCTCTTCTGAATTTACATCACCGTTTTTCCTCCTCAACAAAGGTCCTCAAACCTGCAGTCAGTCGAATCCACTAGAATATATGATGTGAAACTATACATGATATACGAACTGCCCTAGAATTATGAAGAAGAAAAAAATTCTGCAGAGCAGAAATGACTTGAAAATTACTAAAGAAGATTGTCAAGAAAATTATCAGCAGGAGCATGTGTTTCAAAGAAACTCATGTTCAACACAGAATTTGTCAAAAAATTTTACCAAAATGCCATTTCTAAAAACCCCGCATCAATGAATTTAACAAATAAATTCTAAATTATAACACGGTAAAAGTTTAAATCAGATAATAGATCAAGCTACTTTTCGGATAGCTCCTTAAATGGTGGGTACAGATCCTCCTACCTCCAGGCAGGGTTACTCCCCACGAAGTGCCAAGGCAGCACTCGTATCCGTATATATTTAGGTTCCAAATTCATTTAACTTGGCACATTATGTTAGACTCACTTTTGGTCAGACTCTAACAGCATGTGCATCAATACCGGACTCAACGTTCCAAGGGGATTTGTTTCATTGCACTATTATCATATTTCTCAAAAATATCCTCAATCTATCTTTAATTAATGAGTAGTGGGACCTGCCTTCATCTTGACAATTATCATTTCAGATACTTTTGTATTCTTGACTGGGAACATAACATTAGCAGAAGCTTGCATTGTTGAGATAATGAAGACAAGTTATGAGTCTCTAAAGTGTGCCTTGCAAAATGTATATTGGTGCCCAATCTAAGGCCTTTAGTTACATGCAATTGAAAAATAACTTCATAAATTAAAATTAATTAAAGAAGATATCATGACCATTATGCATGTAAAGCAAGAAAGCACGTATTTCACAGAGCACCCAAAACAAACACCAACCCACTTCCAACCAAAAGTAAAAAGTATATGCATATCATATGTTACGTACCGATATTTGCACAAGGTCACTAAAGATAAAAAATATTTCAGTACAAAACAAATTATAATTTGTCTTGTAGTGAAATATTTTGTCTTTAGTGATATTGTGCCACTTTTTTTTTTTGGGGCAAATATAAGTTCTCTTCATCCCTTAATATACCAAAAAAAAAAAAAAATACTTCAACTACTTTTGCATAATATTATCTAGCTTTTTCAACCAAGAATATCATTGGGGCATTGTCCCTGCTTACCATTGTCATGTTATATTTCCAAAATCACACTCACACGATATTATTCCCTGTTTACCATTGTCATGTTATATTTTCCAAAATCACATTCACATGATATTATATAAGTAACCTTAACTATAAAGTTGTTCCACGACCCATCAAATCTTTAATTGATCAGGAATTATTTAAAAAAATTTGAAAGGCAAAGGCTAAAGTTACAGTTGCTTTAACTTACAGTCTGCCCAAATATGAGTAATGGGGTGGGGCTAGAGGTGTGGCACGCTGTAAGTTACAGCAGCTGTTACTTATCAAGGAACTTAAGTGAAACCAAACTAATCCTACGAATATGTGACTAATTAGAAAGACAGAACAACTAAATTTGTCCCCTTCAAGTTCTCAGACATGAGACTATTAGGGACTAGAACAACAATCTAATATTAAAAAAAGGGTAATTATCTGGTGGCCACCACTTATTAATTGAAATTTCTATAAACCACTAATTTTTAAGATTGTATCTGTAAACCACCTACTTTTCAAAGAAACATCTCTCACCCACCTTACCGTTAACTCCGTTAACAGAAACATGACATCAGTTTGTCATCATGAGGGTAATATTGTCATTTAGTTAAAAAAATAAATATTTAATTAATTATATTCTATTTTAAAAAATAAATATTTAATTATATAAACATCATTTTTGTTTATAAATAAAAAAAAATCAAACAATACAAAATCTTATATTTAATTAATTATAAATAATTTTCGTAATTATTGTATTACAGAGGTAAAATAGCATTTACGCAAAAAACTACTAACGACAGTTTACTTTTTTAACGGAAAAGTAGTTGGGAGATATTTCTTTGCAAAGTAGATGGTTTACAGATACAATCTTAAATTTTGGTGGTTTACAAAAATTTCACTTAACAAGTAGTGGCCACTAGATAATTACCCTTAAAAAAAAAAAATACCCAACTACATGAATAATTCCCAAGCATGATACTCCATGGAACTGGGGCAAGTCAGCCACTTAGGGCGTGTTTGAGAGTTGAATCTATCCATCAACAGGAAAAAATTATTTCATGGAACTATTGAGATTTGTGATGGTCCAATGTTCACATGACTTCTCTTAGTTATAATGCAACCCCAAATCAAACGTATCCCATATTCACATAACTTGAATGGGACAAAACTAGTAGTCTCATCCTCCAAATTAATCCCATATTCATAAGATTAAAATGTCCTATAGGAATTGGTTGATATACCCAAGCTTATTTTCATTTTTTTTCCTGAAAGATTCTCAATCAATCTTAATTGATGAATTCATGGAACCCATTTCCTCTTCATAATTAATATTTTAGAATTTTTTTTTTGGGTCTAATATTTTGGTAGAACATAACATGACATTAGCAAAACTGACACTGATATACATTATTTTCTCGGTTGAGAAAATTACATGACATTCTGCAAAAGTAATTGAACTAAGTAATTCTCATACAAATATACTTTTCACTTTTGAAAGGAAGCAAACAGATAGCATTTTCTCCAAAACACCATTCTCTCCATGCATTCAAATCCATAGAATCTTTTCAATTAAATATAACTAAAGGCCATATATCGTAACCAAAGCCAATATATATCAAGAGTCCGAGTGCTTAATGAAGGATCATAAGAGCCTAATAAAATGTTTGGAAAGAAAATGAAAAGCTCTGAAGGAATTTCAGTGGCAATGATAATGCTTGTCAAGGAAAGCACAGGTAGTGCCTTCTCATAATTTTTACTTTCTACATACTTCTAAAAAAAATTTTAAAATTATAATTTATGTAAATTAATAGTTTGAAAATTCTTTCATTATATTCAAATTTATCTCTCATTGCAAAAACTTGAAAGTCTTACTAAACACAATTGACCACTATTGACATCCATTGACCACCATTGACCATAGTTGACCATTACCATTGACCATGGTGATGGTCAACGATAGTAAACGCTGGCCAAAATCTGCCAAAGGTGGTCAACCGTTGAGTAAGACTTTTTTTCAAAATAATTAATAATAAATAACAATACTATACCATATTATCTATTAAATTATCTGCAAAGTACTTTTTAATTATAAAATCAAACATATTACTTAATATTAAAAGCACATTAAAGTGCTTTTCATAATTGGTTGCAAAGCAATTAGTCTTTTATTTAAAAAGCACTAATAACATAGGCGCTATAGGGTCAAAGCATTATATGAAAGGCAATTCCAAAACTGACCCAAATACCACAGTTTAAAGTCCTAAATTCTAGTGTCATTATAGTTGAGATACAGTCATCTTTCGACTTTCACTAATATCTTTCACAACAGCAGTAAGGTACAAAACAATATATAGTTCTAGTAAGCTAAATAACTATTTGAATAGTAATTTACAATTTTTTTAATACTACATATTTCATCAATATAACATTAATTATTCATTATGTTCTTAGCTATAATATCTATATTTCAACTAAAATCAAATTAATTAGAACTAGTTAAATAATGAACATGAGTAAAATGAATTATTGTGTATCTATAAATATTGTAGTCATAACAACAAATAAAATGTATGTTTTTACCTATGATACATATTATTATCTATGTTAAAGAATCATAAATAAAACTCATTCAATGCTTAAAATGATGCAATTAACTTATTGACTCTTTTTAGACACTTTGCATATAAACTAAAAAGATAATTATCATATTGATTATAATATGATATTCACTAAATAGTTTAATTTTAAATGTGAATAAGAATTAATTTGATTTTTATTTTTGTAATAAACCGGTTATATAATAATTGATTACTTGTATTATTAATCATACTTGGAGCATATTTTTAACTAATTACTGCAATATTAAATATGAATACAAATTAATTACTAGGCTCCAAGTGACCCTTAAATATTTAACAATTTTACAAGTTAAGATAATTTATTTTGCCCATGAAAGAGTCCCAAACATTGGGCTAAAAATTAATGTTGAAAGTCCGTCCAGCCTCCCATTTACTCCTAGCTCGCAAATATAACCTAAATTTTTGGATGCGACAACTACTCTTGTCAAATCCAAGTCATCCAGACATTGTACTGAAATTAGTCACAAAATGGAGAAATTCTGCAGTACATCGGAGGATCCACATCCTAATTTAATGTTGAACCACCAACTAATGATAGTTGCACATGGCTATACATGTTGAAAAATTAAAAAGTATATATATATTATCTTTCCCTCTCTTCCTTATCCCTCAACATTTTTTAATATTTTCCAATTAAAAAAAAAGACAAAACATTAATGTTTGCTCTATCTCCATTACCGCAATTTTTTCTCTCTCCCCCCGATCTTCATCTTTGTTTTGGTGGCTGCCATTGAAGCCTATTGAAGAAGATTTTTTATTATGAAGATGAATTTGCACCAAAAGCCAAAATGGTTTCTTCACTACAATGGCAAAAGATTTTATGATGGTTTTCCTCTCCGAAGACTTAGACTTGGCATTTGTTCAAATCTTTGACTCAAGCACCATCATGAGGGTTCTCGCTTTTATCAGTTTCTTAATGGCGATCCAGCAAAGCAATGGATGCAATCCAGTGAAAAAGGCGGGTACTGTAATGATGAAGCACATGGTGAGGAAAGGCGGCCAAAATCATCTTAATTCATCAAAATCTTCTTTGCTAGGTTTCAAAAATGGCAGCCGCTACACTAGAACAGAGAGATGAAGATTGAAGAGAGAAAAAGAATTGGAACGAGTTAATGGAAAAAGAGAAAAACATTATTGTTTGTCTTTCTTTTTTTTTATTCGAAAATATTCAAAAATGTTGGAAAGGGAGGGAAACTTAATATTTTTATTTAAAAAATTTTCAACATATTTGCTACATGTCCAGCTATCATTAGTTGGTGGTCACACATTAGATTGTGATGTGGAACCTCCAACATTCCGGAGAATTTCTCCACAAAACGTAGTCCAGTCACATAAATAAACCCGTCCCTCAAACATGCCCTAAATGCCTAAATGCAAGCAAGATTAATATATTATTGTCTGCTGCAAGATAAGATTCTAAATGTCATATGAGCATCTGTTCTAGCAGCCAGCAATATATTAGTTCTCAATTCTAGAATGACATCTTCTCTAATTCATACTTTCCTTAATCTCATGAATCTCATGAAAATGGATAACTGAAGTCCTAAAGTTAGTAACTGACTTTTGTACAGCAGCTAGTAAAATTAACTTCATTAAAGAAACTTGATGAATACAAACTCGTCCATGGGAATCCAAAACTGAAGACACCTAAAATACTTCTCCTAAGCTTTACCTGCCTTTTTGCAGTATTAATCATTTATAAGCACACAATACACAGTTCACCTATAAGAACTACTTACCAGTAAACTTAGACTCAATCAACTACATTTTCTTTTTTATTGAGGTACCAAAAGGTCCTATATAGAAAAGCTTGTTCCAAATGCAAAATTTTGCTTTGTCACATAAAGTATTGCACAACTAGTATATAATACTAAAATATACTTAAAAATAGTCTGCTTTATCAATCAATTGAAGCATTTACTAGCCAAAAGGAATATAAAGAATGTAAGCATACTTGCTCCTAAATATGGAGGTAAAGGTTAGAAAAAAAGGGTTCTTACAATGACAAATCAGTAATTTGACACAACAAAGAACCACAATACAATGAACTAGGCTCAAGGTGTCCTACAAATTATATAATTGCAGCCGTGATAACCTTGGTTAATTCATGTTCATAACATCTACATCTAACCATCAAATGCTTGACCTAAAATGATACTTTCTTTGAATATGCAAAAAGTATCACAAACCGAAAATATTCAAAGCTTATACTAGGGCACAACAAATCAATAAACCCAACATGATATAAGCATTTGTTCATCATTTACGGATTATAAAATATAAGGAATTCATTGTATGAGCAAAACATATCAAAACAATTCAAAGCTGGTTGCAAAAATCATTAAAAATAATAATAAAGAATCATTAGAGGAAAAAATTAAGAAGTACCTTAGTATGCACAAAGAATTGTCTTGCAAGGTATAAGTCCAATATCCCACCAAAGGTTCTGCTCCATTGATTCAGAACAATCAAAAGAACCCAGATTTGAAATCTAAATCCGCTACACCACTGACATCTCTAATATAGAGAAAAAAAAATCTGCACAATCTGCACAAAAATCTACCTTAACCATTTTCATCACAGAACAATCAAGAGTCTCAACTAGTTTTCTCTTCCTTAATATCAACTTTAGCGATAGCTGCCTTTTGCGCAGCTCTTCTTTTTGTTTGAATTTGGCGCACGTATTCAGCAACTACAACATGTAACTTGGGAGCAACCTTACTTGGTGAAGTGACATTTAGACCTGCCTTTTTTAGGGCTCGTGCAACATGCCTTTCAGCCTTCTGAAAATGCATGGGGCATAGAGAAGGAACAGTAGACCTCAGAATTGGCTTCCCACAAAGAATAGGCCCGGTCTGCCCACTGCATTTAATAAATTATCATATCATTGGGAGAAATATTTCGGAAAAGAAAATATGATTTAGCATCTGTTTAGGTTTTGTAACCAAAACAAGATGCCACTGTGGACATAAATGCGAGTGTAATACAAGTATGTCGTATGACCACCTAAATAATTCATATGGGCAACGTACAGCTAACCCAGTATGATGTGTGAAGCAGATTGCAATCATTGTCTCATAATACAACATAACAATTAATTAGGCTTATGACCACTGGAAACCTGACTATTGGTTATTTTGTAGCTCCAAAATCTCTTTTTGAGTACAATATGCAAGTGTAGAAGGTGATCCAGCTAAATCTATATACATAAATGATTGCAACAAAATCTTATTCTATCACTCCATCAAAATTCATGCCATTACTCAAAAGCATAGAACTATAAAGTCTTTACAGTGACTTAAATTGAAGTCCTTTCACTCCTCTCCATGCGTTAAAGCCCTTTCAATAAATTAAGAGCAATCATACTGCAGCATATCATGGGTAAATGGCTCATAACATCGACCTAACATCCACAACTCCCAAAATACTTTAATCATGAGTTCAATGAGACGTAACATAGCCTATATGAAAACAAAATTCATATGTAAATTTCCTTTATTTCAAAACCACACAAGCCATTAAAACTAGCACATGCATACATTGAAGTAGAATCCTCAGCTACCATACACGCACACACCACAATATCAAACACACAATTAGATGTTGAATACCACTCCACAGAAGGGTAAGCAAAAAGGCCAGGTAACAGACATTTATGCAAATTTCATTAGTCCTCTTAAAACTTTTGGCTACGAGACCATTCGACCCAGATGGTTCTGAGAGTCAGAGAACACACCCTGAAATTCTAAAATTGGTAAAAAGAAAAAAAAAAGTCGGAAATTCATCAGAACCATCCATTCACATCCTTCAGTAAAAAGGTAGCTAAACAAATTCAAACACCAAATCACCCAAGCTTTAATACTTTTACATTCAAGAAGAAGAAGAAATAGTCCCCAAAGTTAATTGGATGAACCCTACAATTTACCCTAAATTCAATTTTGTTGGTTACTTTCTCTCATTCTATCAATACAAATTCAAAAACCAAACCAACTCATAGGCTCATAGCGGCTAAAACGCTTGCCTATCAGAAAATAATAATAATAATAATAATAATAAACAAAACCGAAACAATTTCAATAAACGCAAGTGAACACCAAATACTTGTTATAAAGATACCAGAATAAACTCAACAAGAAGTAATAAATAAGTAAATAAATAAAATGGATAAATTATATACCTTTTAGTAACATAAGAGCAGCCCTTGTAAAGCTTCTGCTTCGAATCAGACAAAATATGCATGTGACAAAACCTCGTCAACGGCATCGCCTTCGTTTTACATCCCGCCATCCCACACTTCTTCACAAATCCCCCTTCCTCAATATCCTTCTTTTCCTCATTATTATTATTATTATTATTCTCATTAATTTTGTTATTATTATTATTATTATTTTTATTATCTTCTTTGTACGGGCTCTTGCCGTACTCCCAGTAATACTTTCTGTAGCTGCTTCTCAACTCTTCCATTAACGCCCAGTAATGCGTCTTGTATAGCTTCTTAAGTCGTTTCACTCGCTGCGATCGTCGTTTAAGGACTTCGTAACGAGTCAGGAACTCCGCTGTCGACAGCGCCGACGTCTCGTCGTCTGCAACGTCAACAACCGTACGCACTATCGGCGGCGCCGGCGGTGGTGGTAAGGGATCCGCCATTGATGTGTTAACAAAACTGAGTCAACGAGTCGGAGAGGAAAATTGATGGTTTTAGGGTTTTTAAGAGAAAGAAAGAGAAAAGGTCGGATGCGCCGAAACTTCTTTTTTAGGTAATATTATCTTGTGGCCCCAAATTTTATAAATATGACAACAAATACCATATATTTTAAAACATTTTCACATAGTTCCCAACAAAAAATACCTATTTTTGTAATCATGTTAAAAAAAACAAAAAAAGAATTGTTACACAAATTAGTAGGGCATCGATATTTCAATAATAGGGTGACACTAGGATAATAAAATTTTCGAATTTTTTATGTAAAAAAGATGTGTAAATATATAATAAGTAAATAAAAATATAAAATTTAATGTTTTTAATTAACGGGTGGTTCGTGGAAAATATTCCACCAATAATAAATTCACACATGAATATGTACATCAACAAGGGGAGGGGGCTTACAGCCCCTCTCATAGAATAGTACCCCAATCGTAGGCCCCACACCTGGGGTACTGTTTATATAAGTGTGCTAAGTTACAGAAATTGTAACTTAGCATGGTTCATTGCTTTGTGATTATTATAGGATATATAAGCATGAGTTATAGTTTCGAAACTCACCACCACTAACCCCCACCCCAACAGTGTCCCGTGCGTGGGCCTCATGATTGGAGCACTGTTTATATGAGGAGGCTGTTAGTTACAATTGTAACTTAGCTCCTTCCAAGGTAATTTGTACGTAAATATATTCTATTTTGCATTTTATTTATAAAAGAATTCGTACAATCCAATAAGAAAATTACTAGATTGCCATTCTGGTTATCATATTTCCGGCCAACAACTATATCTAAAAGGATAACAATATCTAAAAGGATAATATAGTCATTTAACCCTCTAGTTTTCTCCTTCTACACTTGCACTAAACTTCCGATTCCTTGTTCAATAAGAAAAAAGAACAAAACATAAACACATTATATATAAATATAGAGGAATTACAGTAAGCTTTCGTGTTCCCAAATACAATTTGATTTGCTCTCTTGTAAATATTTCCTCTTTTTTGTTTGTTGCCGTCGCAATTTCTGCTAACTCTTTGTTTGTTTAAGTGGTTTCATGGATTCCGAAAATAATAAGAAGCACCCTTCACTTATTGACAAGGAGAAGGTAAAATACTACTGTTACTTACGGTACTAAATTTTTTAGGTTAATAGATAATATAATTTTGATTTCTTATTAATATTTTTCAATCTTTCCTATTAGTTCTGTTATGGCATAGCCCGGAATTATATATGTAATGGAGCTTTTATTCTTTCCAGTTGACTTGAATGTATAATGTATTACATAATTTGCATGATTATATAATTAGGCTCCTTTTGGTCTCGTGGCTTCGTGGCTTCGTGGCATAAAAGCCACAACTATTATGAATAGTATTAACATGGGGAGGTTAAATTATTTTAACTTCCAAACTGTAATTGCGAGTGTCTATGTATTAGTAATATCTTGCTTTTTCCCTATGAAATCGAAGCTCTAGCTATAGTTCTAAAAATAGTATTTGACAAGATAGTAAGCCTAACACATGGGGTTAAATTATCATAATTTTCGAAATTACGACAGTTAATCAAACGCTTTATAGCAGCAATTCCAAACGAAGTCCTTATTTTGGTCTAGGAAATTATTTCTATTAGATGATATTAGTCTATTATGTGCCCAGAGATAGTGCAGTTGAAAATTATGTGTGCTTTTGCTATATTGTCTGAATTATGTATTATATTGGTTCTGCTCTATAACACCAGCCCGAACTTCTCCTAACAGTAGCACATGCTGAAATTTTGTCTATTGGGGTGGTGTTAGTCCTGATTTGCCTGTGTTATATTGGTTTTGCCATGAGCGCTTTTTACACGGCACATGAGCGCTTTTTACACGGCAATAGATAGGGCATTACTAAGATCTCATTTGAGATTGAGGTTAGACAAGCTACAGTATTAATGTGTTTGGTAAACACTAAGGTAGCGTTTGTTTTTTTTGTCTGAAATCTGAATGGGTCTGAATATGGCTGAAGTCTGAATAGGTCTGAATTACATATGTCTGAATGACATGTTTGTTTTTTTATTTCAATATCTGAATATAAGTGGCATCTTGTTTGTTTTTATAAATTATAAACATCTGAAATATGATTATTTGACATCTATGTCCTTGTAAGAATTATTTACACTTATTAAAAATTTTAAGAGTTAAATACATGCAGATTACAATTAAAATCAAATATATGTAGAATTCAGTAGTAATTAAGCTTTAAATAAAAATATTGTTACATTACTCTAAATACAAAATTTAATTAATCTTATTATAAAAATAAAATTTTTTAAAAGATAAGAAAATCAATTACATCCTTGAGAAAATTGATTTGCAAGTTGATCTCTAGTAAATTGTTGCATGAAGACTTGATCGGATGGTCCAAAGAAGTTGCTTCCATTTGTTGGTTGATTCAAATTTGCACTGTTATTTTCCAACTCAACTTCTTCATTGCCATACTCTAAAAATAATGCATCAGTGATAGATAATCTTCGAAGAAAATTGTGTATCGCAATACATGCGATAACAATCTTTGTCTGAGCATTAAATGGATATGGCGGCATTCGCTTTAAAATTGGAAAACGAGCTTTTAGAACTCCAAAAGTACGCTCAATAACATTCCTTAATTTTGCATGACTATGGTTGAAAATCTCCTCTTTCCCTCTAGCTCGACCACCATTACGAAAATCATTCAACCAATAACGTACGTGACGATATGGCGCCATAAATCCTCTAGTATGTGTATATGCCGCATCAACTAAATAGTATTTTTCTGGGTTCAATAATTACTAAGAGTTAATTATTAGAAAAAAATTGTCTAACAATTATATAAAAAGAAAAGATTACCTGGTGGTGGCATTGGAAAATTATGTCTTGAATCACGAATTGTTTCTGTCAAAACTCTTGAATCATGTTTGTTCCTTCCCATCCAACAACAACATACCTAAATATCATGTTAAAGTCACAAATTGCCATGACATTTTGGAAACATTCCCCTCTTCCACGACCTCTATATGGCACTTGTTTATCTATTGGAATACATGCATGAATTAGGGTTCCATCTATTGCACCAACAAGACCCTACAAAAGCAAATATTGTTAATATGAGAAATATTAATATTATATTACTATTTATCATTGACAAAAGATAATTTACCTTAAATATTTCCCGTAGCTTTGTGATTAATTACGCCACTTAAATCATCATTAAATGAAGGAGGAGTAATCATTTCTTTCGAGAACTTCATCATGGCTACTAAAACCTCATGAAAGTATTTGTGCCTTTGTTTGAGTTGAGTGCTGAAAAATATTTCTTACAAGACGATTACGAAGATTGTGACTAATTGTCATCAAGAACATTGCCATTTTTTGTTCAATGAGATACATGTTTACTAGGGTATAACCATCTTTTTACCTTAAAGAATTGACATAAATGAATAAACCCATTCTTCTCCATTCGCATTAATTCATAACATGTAGTAGATGGTCCATTTAAAAGCTTTTTAGTAAAATCTGAACCTGTAAGTTTTGATCTTTGGTAGTCTTTCAATATTCAGCGGCTTTAATAAATCAGGCATCAACATAATCAATCGTTTTCGTAGCAATCTCTTAACCTTGTATTTATTATCATCATCTTCTTCACTTAAAGCCTCCATAGAAATATCTAAAAAAAGTTTTAAAAAAAAACCCACAATAATAACAATATCTAAAATTTTTTGTACTGCAATGTCATCCAACAGTTAAAGAAAATATGAAATTTATAAAGAAGTAATAACAAGCTTGTGAAGAAATAAAATAAAAATAACATAATCATTAAATCACGATATAATATTTTTCAATGAAAACACTATCAAAATTCAGCAAGTACAATAAAAAGACTTAACTCTTAAGGTTCAAGGCATTTTAATTTAAACAAAAGAGGTTCCCAGCCTATTTTACTAAACTTTGAATCCACCATATTCGTTCTTGATCACTTTCCATCTCCATCCACACCTCTCTATACTCTTTCTTGCTACATAATGTGTTGATTGCTACATAATAAAGGGGATCCTGAATAGGTAAAATCTTTCGTAAAATTGTCATACAATCTTTCATTGAGGGTCCTCTATCATCAGTCTTCTCCAATACCTCTACTAACTTTTTGACTTCTTCACGAGTTTCATCAATTTTTCTTTTCTTTTGTTTTTTCTTAGAACCTTGCTCCTCATTTATACTTGGCTGATCTGAGTTGTAATCAGATGCAGGTGTTTTAGGTCCATTATCATCATCCTCTACTTCGATTGGAGTTTCATTAGGCACAGGTGTTTCAAATATCGATGACAAATTTCCCACTTCCGGTAATTCGTTCATGCCAGAACTCCAAGTATTAGATCCAGTAGCTAAAACTCCAGAGAATAGAGTCTCTAATTCATCGGCATTAGCTAAAGGCTTATAACGAAACTGTTTAGCTTCTGGATATTTCTGTTTAACAATGAAAAAATAGTTAACACCTATATATTATAACATTTTCTTATAAACTCATTCTAATAAATTAAATAATTAAAATGTCACCTTTATGTACTCTTCCCATCTTTCATCGGCGAGTCAAATGTTTGGGTCACGGGATTGTAACCATGTCCTATTCATCGTTGTCATCTTAATCCATGTTGAATATTGTTTTTTCATATAGTCCCAACCATTTTTAATTTGTTTTTGTTTTAACCTTCTTCCAGATGTCTTAAATATTTCTTCTCCAATTCGAGCCCAAGCACTTGGCTTTAAAGTTCCTCCTGATCTAAATCCATTATTCACCTCAATGAGACAAAGATCAATTAATTGCTTTCTTTGGACACGGGATCACTCCAATTTGCTCTACAAACTCCAACATTTTCAGCCATCTATAATCGAATCAAATCATATACATGTTACAATTAGACACAACCATCTAACGTTTCAAATTTCTTAAACTTAAAACTAGCAAGACATGCTAAATGGAATCAAACAATACACGAATACAGTACATACATATGGATAGATAGATGTAGCTAGTTACTAGTTATGGTGCATTTTAATTTGTAATTGACAAGATATGTAAATAGGATTAGCTAAGGAAGAGGAGTAAGTTAATTAAATTACCAGAGCTGTGTAGAACTGGGTGGACAGCTGCATCCAAAGATAAAACAAAAATAAAATCAAACAAAAGAATTGAATGAAAATTTTTTAATATATATATGAAAAAGCTGACAAGCACAAGTTGGTAATAAGAATGAAAAGAAAACGGAAACAAGATAAGTTGCATAAAAGCAAGTTGCAGAGGCAAGTAAATTGTAAACAGGGACCATCACCGCCAAGTCACCCTTGGAACATGGACTTTATTTCCCACCAAATACCAAATGACAGCCCCATGACAAATAGCATTTGTTTTTATTTATTAATATTATTTTTTTAATAAACCTTTATTCTCATACAAAATATGTCATATTTATTATACATCTCTCATTACTTCTTGAAAAATCAAATCAACCACACCCCACGTTGGACGGTTGAAATTTAAAATTTGAAAATAATGGATCCTAAATCACAGAAATTGGTCCATGTCATCGCAGATTCTAAGGCTCCATAAGTGAAATATGTTTACTAGTTTCACTAAGGAAGATTTGGTATTTTATTAATAAAGTAACTTTTCATTAACTTTCTTGAACTTTTTTATCTTTACCATTAAATTATAATAATAGTTTCTACATGACAATTCATTGCTCAGACACAAACTGCCGCTGGATGTTGAATTTTCAACAAAGAACAGTATAAAGTTTGGAGGGTTTTTGTTGGTTGGGTTAATCAAGGCTAATCATGATGATGAGATAGAATATATAAAAAAATATTTATAAAAAACTGTAAAAAAAAAAGGAAGAAAAACGTACCTGACAATGGAGATTTGATGACTGCTGTGGTTGAAGAATTCTACTGCTAATGAAAAAGAAGAAAAACGTGAATTACAAAAAGAAAAAAAAGGATGTATATATTTAATAGGGATATTTTTGGAATATAGTATTTGTTTTTGATTCAGACTTTTTTTCATTCAGATAAAAGTCACGGAACTTTACTTTTTCTATTCAGATGTAAATATCTGAAATTCAGATATAAGTCATAAAAATCAAACAAGCAAATTCGAAAAAAACATCTGAAATTAACAAACGTTCAGACTTTAGACGTTTAACAAACAGCCCCTAACTGTTATAGAGTGTAAGTTAAGTTGATTTGAATTTACACTTGTATGATAATATATTATATCTTTACTAATTTTTGTCAAAATTATTATTTAAAAATTTTATTTATTACATATTACTAACTTTTATTTAATAGTTACAATTTTTTTCCACGGCATTTCAATACTAAACAGGGCCTAACATAGAGCTGCTCTACTGTTCCCACCTTTCATTATAAGTTCCAAAATTTTCACCAAAAATCCCAATTTATGTGTTATGCAAATATGAGCAACATTCCATTGCAGAGAGTACCAGTTGCAAGCAGCCTTATAATCACAAACAATATATCCCTTCATTCTTTCTTCTCTTGCTTAATCTCTCTTTCTTTCTCGTCAAGCAGCTGTTGAAGACAATGGTGACTTCTGAAACATTCCTCAAAATGATTCACTGGAAGAATGTTGTCGAGAAGAAGCTGAAGAAGGCAGTGTTAGATGTTCCGGAAAGATTCAATAAACTGGACAAATGGAGGAGAGCTTCCTGGGTTTTCTTGGCAGTCGCTTGGATTGTGAGGAGTGTTGCATATTTGAATTCATTGCCGTCACACTACAGCATGATCTACATTGTCTTGATACAATGTCCAATGATATTTTTGCTATTCTCAGCATTGTGTCTGATGTTATATCTTCTGCAATCGGTCTTGTTTATCTACGTAGTCCAAAATCCTCGGACGGGATTTTTGGACCACATGGGATCTGCAATACTTCAAGAAATCGCTTACCAAAGGGTACTCAATAACCCATCCTCGATATTTTGCTTCGCGTTCCTCCAGTCATCGTTCATCCTTCAATACACAAGCTACTCTGGCCTTAACCACAGACTCATTCCAGCAGATTTTCAGGGAAAAAGGGAAGAGATTGTACAAATGGTTGTTCTGCAACATTTTCAACTGCTTGTCCGGACAATGTTCAATGGTCGTTTCTTGGAGACAGGAGCTCTTATGATCCCCTTCCTCATCGGTATCTTTCCAGTCTTGCACTTAAAAAATGTAGCTCGGCAGTTTAACTGGCAGTCACCGGTAAATCAGATACAGTCACCTCAGGTTCAAGTTTCTGGTGAGTGGATCTAACATAAAGATTACACTACCAATTTTTCCTTTTTATTTTGTTTTGATTAAATTCCATTAACTAATTTTTTTTCTGCTTTCCTTTTTGCAGATTACAACAGAGATGAAGCAAACAAACGAGAGGAGGAGGGAGCCGAAGCGACTGAACTAGAGGCAAATGAGGAGGAGGGAGCTAAACCAAACGAACTGGAGGCAAAGGCGGAGGTAGCTGATGAAGCGAACAAACTAGAAGCCAAGGAGGAGGAGGGAGCTGATGAAGAAAAAATACTAGAGGAGGAGAAAGAGGAGGAACAGGAGGAAGATTCTTTTGTTGTTGTTGAGTCAAGTGATACATTATTGGAAGATATTCTTACTACATTGACTAAAAGTAGGGGGGTGGAAATTTCTAGTTAGTACTTAGTTCCCTGACTGAATAACTTCATATAGATATGCAAGTGATAAAGATTTCATTAGGTGAGCATAGGAATGATGTTGTAGTGGTTGAATTTGCTAGTTATATGATTGTTTTAAATTGTCTCCTGGTGTATCCTGGTTGATCAACTTCAAATGGGTATGTTTGTGTGATAAGATTTTCTAAGAATGCCATACAAATGATAAGATATATTCTCTTCCCATATTGACTCACGTAGTGGTTGAATGCTAGTTCTAAGTTCGTTTTAAAGTTTCTCTAGTCCCGACTTTTTCATTTAAAGTAGATGACTGTGTATGAATGATGAACTTGAATTTCTATCTAGTTATACAATTGTTTTAGGAGAAAAATACTGCTAGGTTCTATCTTTTGGAAAAAGGAACATAAAAATTCATAAATAAATTTCGTTTATTTTAATTAAGAAAAGGGTAATATTTTTATCATCACCACCATCATTATCATGATCATCATTATTGTTATTTATTAAACTCATTATTATTATTTTAATAATAATATTATTAAATTTTATTATTTTTATTGTTATTATTATTATTAAAATTTATTAATTTTATTATTTTAATTACTATTATTATTATTGTCATTAATGTCGTCGTCGTTATTGCCATTATTATTACCCTTTTCTCAATTAAAATGAATGAAATTTATTAATATGTCTTTTTTAAAAAGTATTAGGGAGTTTTATATCATTTTTCCCAAATGTTGGGGAACTAACCGTCATTTTCTGTGTATTTTGTTATAAATGTATAATATTACATTTTTTCCGTTAAGATAAACGAAATTATTAACCGAAAAAAGAATTACATGTCTTTTATAAAATGTTAAGAATTTTTATACCTATTTTTCTAAACATTAAGGACCTAACAGTCCTTTTCCCTTGTTTTAAAGACGTATCAGGGACACCATCTCTGCTTTCCAACTAAGCTTCTATTCAAATTAACTAGATCTCCTCCATCATAACGCGCTGCTCTCCTCCATCGTAATGCAGTTCCAGATCTGAGATCCGACACAACCACCACATCCAGCCTGTTCCTTTGCCGGTGGTTTTAGCACAAAAGCAGTATTCTATTTCGTGAAGTTTGCGAGAGAGGTGTGGTGAGATATCATCATTTTCTGGTCAAACTACTGCGCGTAAGGTTCACCGCTGCAAACACCACCCTCACAGCTCTTCAAGCTTTCAGATCCGCCCATCACCGCAACTTTTCTGACCGCCGTCGTAGGATTCCGGTAGAAGTTTGCAACCAGCCCCTAGTTTATTCTAATAAGTTATTTTGTTGAAACTTGTACCGGCATTCCCGGCCAGAGAGGGCGTCTCCCTCTCCGACCGGTACCTATTTAATTTTACATTTTATTTTACTTTTCTATTTTTTATCCCTGCTTTTCTTTTCTTTTCTTTTCGTTATTATATATATTGTATCTTTATATATGTATTTCTAGTTTATTGTGTTTGGTGTGCTGGTTGTTGTTTTGCTGTTCCGAGAGGTGATTTCGATGGGTACGCCTATGTTGGAGTAGTTGGGTGGCTCTAATGGTTTGTACGTTAAGGTTTCCGATAGCCTGGGGTGGGGGCTTGTCGTGGGTTTATCCGTAAATCGCCTGAGAGAGTAGTTTGTTGTCTTAATAATGTCTCTGAATTATAGTTCAGATTCAGGGGTTGTATTATGTTAAATTGTGTTGCTATAGTAGTAGTTGTAGGTGTAGTTGTAAGCGGGCACTATAGTGTTTTCCTTTTTCTGATTGGAATGTAGTTTCATCTTATAAATCTAAATTGGGTAGCCAGGCCTATAAAAAATTCTCCAATGCCTCATGAGACCTAATGTGTGAAACTATTCTTCAATTCGGTTATAAAGGAAAAATTTATAGTGAACAAAGTTTAAGACTTAGGCTTATCCTAAGAGACTTGAGGCTTAGGTTTATCCTAAATATTATATTTAAGCATATTCTAGCATTATATTTCCGTTCTTGTGATGGTGTATTATTGGTTGTTTTAACCAATAATAAAAGGTTTACTTTCTTATTTGTATTATTGGTTGTTTTAACCAATAATAAAAAGTTTACTTTCTTATTAAAAAAAAAGACGTATCGAGAGATCCAAGTCATACACTATCTGGCCCAAGCAAATTTAGAATATAATGTGTTCAGCCATTTAGCGCGTATGACACGTGGTAAGGTGAAAATCAAGTGTTAAGCGCCCTCTCATCAAAAGTTAAAAGTTGTGAGTTTTTGAGTCCGTGCAGTCACATAAACTCTTATTCACCTCCCGTAATTGAGAAGTATTGGAATATTTTAACTTCGAATATTTACTCAATTTTTGAATTACAATACCCATTTAACTTAATTTAATGATAAATTTTTAAAGCCAAATAAACATTTAACAATTATCACCATATTGGATGTGATAAGCACATCCAATCTATATATTTTATTATTAATTTCTCTATCTTTTTCTTGTTTTGGTATTAAATATTATAATTATTTTAGTTAATTTTTAATTTAGTTATTTTGTTAAATTATATTTTAATTTTTATCTTATTTATATTTTATTATTTTAAGTATATTCTGGGATTAAAGAGGAATTAAATCGAAATATTCAAGAAGGAATTTACTTAGAATAATTAAAAGGGGAAAGAAATAAAGAAATTTAATTAAATTAAATTAAGGAAGATTTGATTTAATTAATTATCATGCATGCATAAAGAGTATATTGTGATTAATTATGGAAAGTAAATCAGTTGCTTCAAATTGGAATTGACCGAATATATGCATGTATTGGAAACAAATTGCATGTGCATGGAAATAAAAGAAAGAAATGGAAATTCAAGTGGATTTCACGTGCATGGAAATTAAAGGAAAGCAAATAATGGCTTTATTTTGGCATGGCTTGATTTTAGCTTATCCAAATCAAGATTCGGCCAAGCAATCCAAATCCAATAAGGATTCGGCCAAGCACTATATTAAGCCAACTTTTGGCTTTTGGACGGGATTTTTTTCAAGCGGCAATTGAAGCAAAAGATTTTCTGCAGCCGCACAATTGAAGAGAAAAGCCGCAGGGAGAATAATTAATTTGGAGCAGAGCCAGTAGCTTAAATTATTTTTCATGATTTATTTTATCTACTCTTTTATTCTCAATTCAATTATGTTAGGCTAAATTTTTTATTTGGTTGTGGGTGAATTCAAAACTCCAGACATGCTATTTAATTAATAATTAATTTTTATCATTAAATTTCTTTAATTAAAATTATTTATGTTCTTCTGTTATTAATGTTTATGATTTTATTCTGGACTTATTTAAGTGGCCAATTAAATAGGCTTGAATAAATTCTATTGCTAGATTAAAATTCTTGATCCGTAATTGTCTTGATATTTTAATTATTAGTAGCAGATTGGAATCCGTGATTTCAATTGGAGACCATAACCTAGGTTAAATAATCCAAGCTTGTGTGTTTATTGCCTATATCAACCTAAAATCTTTCTCTGCTTAATGCTTCCATTATCTTAAATTTAGAGAGCTTGTTCTAAATTATTTAATGGTTAGAGATTGGGTGAAGAGTTTGTTTTCTTTGCATTTCGATAAGGAAAAATAGGGATTAACAGAGCTTATTGTTGTCTACAGTTGATAGTTTCAATGGAAATTGATGATAGAATGAATATTCTATCCATGTTTGGTGGTGGCGAATGATCCTTTGACCAAAATTTTTATTATTATTACTGCTTTCTCATTTAATTAGAGTTCCTTTTAAATTATTAATTTCGTATTTTAGTTTCTTTATTTCTTGCAATTTAGTTAAAAATTAATTAAACCCCCCTTATTTATAATTGGTATTTATTATTATTATTATTATTATTATTATTATTATTATTATTATTATTTTATTTTAAGTCTTTATTTTAGAGTTGATAATAAATTAAACTAACTAGTCTTCGTGGGATCGATCCTTACTTACTCTATACTAGTTATTTATATTATTAGTAATGTTTTAAATTTGGTGTACCTTAACGACACTACTAAGATGAAATTAATGTGTCAATACTAACATTGTTTTGAAAGAATAATAAATTCTAATTTAAATCCCAAATATATAGTTTGAAACAAAATTATAAGCATCATAATTCGTTTTATAATTAGGGCACTTCCAAAAATAACATGAATGGTTTTGAATATGAAAAAGAGTCCTGCTAGGTAACTAGAATGGCGAGAGAATGACGAGAGAAACGGCAGCATGTGCTGCCGTTTCTCTCCCACTCACCCGCCATTCTAGAAAAAATAAAAAATTAAAAATTTAATAAAGAAAAGCAAAGACACAGTAATCGTTTACAATGCCCTCAAGTTTTTCTCATGGATGCTTGAAGGAATAAGTCACGAGAGTAGCAAATGAATTTTAATAAACTTAGGCACCTCAATCGTCCATGCACTAACAAACTAGAGCAACAGCAAAGCAATCTATAACAAGCTATAACATGGCAATACCAAAACAATCTCCAAAAAGGTATTGGGCTCAAGGAGAACGTAGAGTGGTATCAAATCAATCCTCAGATCTCAATTAACCCATTCTCAATTTTTTTCAAACCCAGAAAATCAATCCACACTTCCAGCCAAGGCCTCAAAAAACAAGAATTCCATGATGGAGAGATGGAAGACGTGTTGTTTTTTCAAACCCAGAAAATCAATCCTCATATCTCAACTAACCCATTCTCAATTTTTTCCAAACCCAAAAAATTAATCCACACTTCCAGCTAAGGCCGAAAAAAACAAGCAATTCCATGATGGAGAGATGGAAGACGTGTTGTCGTCGGCGGTCGTGTCATCGTCGGCGGCAGTATTGTCAAGAGAGGAAAAAAAATGGCAAAGATGGATGCGGGTGGCTGATGGTGGATAAGAAAATAGCGAACTCTTTGGCTCTTTGCTGTGTTGTTACTTGTCTTAGCATTTCTTTATTAATTTATTAATTTTTTTTAAGACTGGTGTGTGAGTGAGTCCGTTTTTTTCATTTCTTATTAAATTTGACGTTGATAGCAGGACTCCTCCTTTAAAATTTATGCTGTAGAAACTGACATCAGGCTACTGGCGTTTGGTGCGTGAGTGAGACTGTTTCTCTCACTCTTCTCTCGCGATTCTTGCTACCAAGCATTTTCCTATCAAAAATAAATAATAATAGTTAAAAGAAAAAGAATCACAAGAGGAACACATTGGTCATTGGATCGACCAAACAAGAAGTATGGAACACTCAAATTGCCACGTCATCAGCGCAACCACCAAAGCATGCATAACGGCTTGAAACTACCACCACCACCCCAAATAAAAACTTTTAAAAATTAAATTTAAAAAATATTTAAAAAAAAAAACAGAACAGAGAGAAAAAGCAGGAGATACACAGAGAGAGAGAGAGAGAGATGCTAAGCAAAGCAGTTGCATCAGCTGTTTCTCTTACTATCAATCCCAAAACCACCTCCATATTTTTTGGACTCAAAAGGGTTTCTTTAGTTTCTTCAGATTCTTTAGTTTTTGGAGGCAAACACAGAAGCTTTAGTGCTGATGGTTTGAAGAAGAGTAGAAGCTGCTCAAGAATGGAGAGTTTTGTGACCAAAGCTTCAGCTCAGCCATTGAAGAATGCTGATGAGCTTATTGACTCTGTTGAGACTTTCATTTTTGACTGTGATGGTGAGTTGGTGATCCTCTTTATTGCTTATTTGTTTTTTTGTTTCTTAATTTTCATTTTCTAGTGATTTTGCTGATGTGGGGTTTTAACTTAGAATCCTGACAATGATTAATGGTAATCATTTTTGGTATAATGAGGCTTTGAGTGATTTTGTTATAATGTGTTTTGAGAGTTCCTGAGTTGTGATTTAGGCAAAATTTTGTTGGGGATTTTGATTTGGTTGATTTATGGAATTGAGATTGACAGTATTTCTGGGTCCTGTTGTTGTTATTGAATGAATGAACGGGTATGCTTCTATGATCTTCTTTCTAAGCAAATAGATGAAATTCAGAACCTCATGCAAAAATGAATATCTTAAGCTACTTCATAAGTCAAAGAAGATCCACTTAGTGACTGAAATGTACGGAATGATATTATGTTATGCACTGACAAATTTTTATTGGGAATTGTTTTAGTTGCTTCTTGTATTGAGTTAGATGCATTCAAATGATTTAGTTTGGTTTCGCGATTTTACATATATTTTTTCTTTTAAATGTATCTTGCTTACGAAAGTGGCTGTTTGCAGGCGTCTAAGGTGTTGATAAGGTTTCATGTCTTACCTATGATTTTAAACTCATGAACAAATAATTTGCAGGGGTTATTTGGAAAGGAGATAAATTAATAGAAGGAGTCCCTGAAACCCTTGATATGCTCCGGTCAAAGGTTTGTATACTTTTTCATTCATGACATGCTTGAATACTTACGGATATTCATTCAACTTTGAGCAACATTTCTCAGAAACTTGACAGTTTAAAATATCGAAACAAAATTTTCAGTGACTTATAATTCTTGATGCTTTCATATGATTACTGATCTTGTTTTTCTCTTCAGGGAAAGAGATTAGTTTTTGTTACCAATAACTCAACAAAGTCCAGGAAACAGTATGGCAAAAAGTTTGAGACACTTGGGCTGACTGTCAGTGAGGTTTGTTAAAAACTCCTTTGTCTCCATTGTTTGCTGAAGTTTTGCCAGATACCAAGTCCTAACTCAAATGAATTGTCACAGGAGGAAATATTTGCCTCTTCTTTTGCAGCTGCTGCTTATTTGAAGTCCATTGATTTCCCAAAAGATAAAAAGGTAAAATGACTGTTATTTCTCTGCTGAAAAAAAAAAAAAACTGAAACTGCAGTTTGACATCCACGTGGCTCATAAGCAGCAATTTTTTTAAATAAATAATTATCTTACATAGATATTCTTTTATTCTTCTGTATTTTAGCTTAATATAGGAACGATTCAATTTCAAACTACCTTAAATGGTTTGTTTGTAAATTCTTCTTGTCCTTGTGCATTGTTGTGATTACTGATAGCTAACCATGATTTAGGTTTATGTGATCGGAGAAGATGGCATCTTGAAGGAGCTTGAGCTAGCTGGATTTCAGTATCTTGGTGGACCTGTATGTATAAATTCCATTTTGCATAAGTTTCGAAGTATATAATATACTTGGTTGTGTGTGGTATTTGGTGAGGTTGATTGTTGAGTAAGTCTCAACTGTAAGTCCACAATACAAAGTAATGTGAATAAAGCTTCCCTCGCTCCGTTGAGGTTTATCCCAAAAAAAAAAAAGTAATGTGAATAATCATAAGTTTACAAATTTCTGGACGTGTCCTTATAGTTCCAACAATGTCTGATGGCAATGAGGACTGGCATATTATTGTTTTGAATTAGAAAATAAACATGTTATGTTATTAATTGTATATTTAATATGATACAGGAGGATGGTGGGAAAACGATAGAGCTAAAGCCTGGTTTCCTAATGGAGCATGATAAGGATGTAAAGTTCTATATTTCTTGCTTCTTGTTTCTTCGTTCTGGTTTGCTCTACTTAGGTTTGTTACAAATTGAAACATGGGGAACATACATCCTTCATATGCTTTCTATTTGCACATACTTCTACATTTCTTTTTCCAAATCTTTTATCATGATAAAGAAGTTTCTCATTTTTTTCATTAGGTGGGGGCTGTTGTGGTTGGATTTGATCGTTGCTTCAATTACTACAAAGTCCAGTAAGTTCTCCAGTTTTACCCTCAATATGCATTAGAGACAGCCATAGTCTATTGAAGAATAATTTATTACAGCATTGGTTATTTATATCAAACATAGGTATTTTATAATTTTTTCCCTTCTGCCCCAGGCCATGGATGTTATATTGAACTCCTCTGTTTCTTTATCTTTTCATTTGGCAGTTTGCAAGCCAAAATTAATGCAAAATTTGATTAACCCACAATTTTGGGTTCTTAATGTAACATTGATAGTGACATATAAGTTCTGAATATTGATCTAGATAGAGCAAATGGCCCAACTGATTTCTTGTAGCCAGGACTAAGGCTCCGTTGATTAAGAAGACAACTCCTATCTTATGCATATGTGGTAGAATATCCCAAATTAGTGTTGTTTCTGCAACCGGATTGTTTGATGAAGCATGAAATGTACTATAATAAAACAATTGTTGAGCATTAGGGATAAAAAAGAGGTTAATGAGAATCAGTAGCTTCATACCAGTGACTTTTTAAGTTCTTGCTCCTGTGGGAAGTGATGTGGAATCGATTTGTTTTCTGACTGTCTTAAATGGTTAGTCCTGACTTTATTGTAGTTTCATTAAAGATATGTGATTTTCCTTTACTTTTGTTTTAAACCATTTTCATTTCCGTAATAATAGGTATGGAACGCTCTGCATACGTGAAAACCCCGGGTGTCTTTTCATTGCAACAAATCGTGATGCTGTTACTCACCTCACAGATGCTCAGGAGTGGGCAGGTTCTCCTCTCCCCTTTCTTTACTGCATTTTGATTTTTAGTACCATCAAGTTCCATACTTTACAAAGAATTTATAAATTTTCTTTTCATTTAATAGGTAAACAAAAATTCATATTGTTTAGTGGTTTGGATATGAATTTTGATGATTTCTCCAGTATATTGTTTGATGAGGGCTTAACCCCACTATATGAAGTTATATATGCATTGTTTCATGCACACCACCATTAATATTTCGGAAAATGTATATGCTAAGACTTCTTTCTCACAGATCTCTCTTGCAGTAGCACTAAGAACTCAATATATTTAAATTGATTGTCACCATATATAATTAGCTTCTGTGTTATTTGTGTTGAAGCATATGTGATGTGTATTTCAATTTTAGGTGGTGGGTCTATGGTTGGTGCTTTTGTCGGATCTACTCAACGTGAGCCACTAGTCGTTGGAAAGCCTTCAACCTTTATGATGGACTATTTAGCAAACAAGTAAGCATTCTAAATTTTGAAAACATAAATATATCTTTGTATCTATACACGCGCGTGCTCTTTTCTTTGCAATAACTCTAGTACTCTTGACTCGTGCACATTTCTAATTCCTGGCTCGTATGTAATCCAAAAATTTTGATTTTTGATATAAAGTTTTGATCCAGAGGTACTTTTTAGTCTCTGACATATTACAAATACTGAAGTTCGTTAGGATATTAGAAAAGTTACAGAATTAAATGAATCTACTCTATATCATCATTCATCATTTATCAGCTCATCGGCTACAAGATCGCTGATTCTAGTGTCATGGATTTGATCAACAACAGATTTGGCATCCAAAAGTCGCAGATATGCATGGTTGGGGACAGACTTGACACTGATATTCTTTTTGGACAAAATGGTGGCTGCAAAACTCTTCTTGTCCTCTCAGGTAAATGGTAGCTCTCTTATCGGTCCTCATCCCCAGTAAATGATCTAATCGAGAATGTTTCCCCTCTCTTTAATAGGTGTGACTTCATTGTCAATGCTTCAAAGTCCGAACAACAGCATACAACCAGATTTCTACACCAACAAGATTTCGGATTTTCTGTCTCACAAAGCTGCAGCTGTATGATGATATGTATGCTTTCAGTACTCATATGTTTTTAAGTCCACCTTCCATTATTTTACTCTTCAATCTTAACTGTAGATATACAGTTCCGTTTTTTTGTTGTCTCAGAGAATTTTCATATAATGAGGAAAAATGATGAATGGTTATAAGTCCACGTTCCACCATCATGTGCCATGATTTTTGATAGTTCTTTCCTAATTTTTAAAGACAAAAGAGATGTGCTTATGGTATCATAAAATCCATGAATATATTTGTTATGAAAGTTGCAATGTTCAAAATTTTCGAAATCATCACCACTTCTCGGTTGAGATGTTGTTGTTGAGTTTTGAGTCTTTCCAATGCATGAGGAGATCTCTCTTAAATATGAGAGGATATATGACTCATTCTATATCTAAGATTGTTCATCTTTATTTTAACATACTAATTCCTCGTAGTTTTCATAGTATTTTGGTATCTTTTGATGTCAATTTTTATAAAAAAATTTCAATTCAACACAAAACAATTACTGTTTTTTGTTAAAATTTTTACGTCAAATTGGTAACAAGATATTATGAAACTATAAAAAATGAATGGTAGAATTAAAATTATAAGGAGAAAGAGTCAAATCTCATTCTAACTATTGATGTTACGATAAACATCACTATTCATTGTCACGATTACCTAGCGTCAAGTTTATATGTTCTTTAAAAAATAATTTTATTCTTTCGAAATAAAAAATGAAAAGGAAAGATGTCTACACTTGGTAATATTTTCAATTTGTCTTCCTCATGATTATATTCACATTTAATCTAATTACATAAAAATAATTTTTTGCAAATTCCTTTCCTTTTTTGTTATTTCAAAAAATCAAGAGTTTTATTTCTCTCACTCAAATCAATTTTAAATTATCTTGTATGGTATTATTGATACAACAACATCTAATTCTACATTTTTCCCTATTGTTAATAATACAAAAGCCAAATATGTGCAAAAACTAATAAGGAATTCTATGTAAAAGGTAATCAACTAATCATGCTTAATGCTTTTATCTCTCTCTCTCTCTCTCTCTCTCTCTCTATATATATATATATATATATATATATATATATATATATTAATAATAAAGATTAAAGAACATGCCTTGTCATGTTAATATATAGATTTTGTCAATTATGTACTTACTCTGATTGCAAAGTGGCAAATATGGCAAGTGCTAATTGTTCTTATGTTATGTGCGATGAACTAATAAATAATTCTAAAACTCTTACAAATGAAATATTGAGTAGTGCTACATATTCCAAATTTTTTATCTTAAATAATGTGTCATTCACCAATTTGTTAGTGAGATAATATAATTAATTCACTTAAATCTTATAAAGAATTACCAACCACTTAATAAATAACACATCATTTAGGATGAAATTTAGGATATATATCATTACTTTAAATTATTACTCCTAATATTATTTTCTTTTTCTAATATGATGCTTAAACTTTTAATGTCTCATTTTTAGAATTCTAATTATTAAGGGTTTTTACTTTGAGTTATAAGTATCTATTGTTGTGAATCAATTCCATGTAGGGGTATAAAAAATACCCGCTCGGCTCGGACCCAGCTCGGATCCTAGTGATGCAGGCTGGGGAATGAGGCCGTATTAGTCCTAAGCATCACTTGAAAAGTCTGAGGTCCATTCCGGAACCTGGATTTTATTAAAAAAAACTTGTTATAAAATATATGTTTTTTTAAATAATTTTATTTATTTGACCCATATATTCGATATATTTAAAATTTTAAATATTTAAAATTCATATTTTCATGTCTAATTTTATTAAAATAAATTTAAAAATTATAAAATAAATTAAATATATATATAATATTTTAAAATATAAAATCCGGTCCGATATCGGGCTCTTTAAACCCGGTCCGAGTGTTAAAAAAATATGTTTGGACCGAGTTCAGGTATTGCCATACCCAGAATTAGATTTAAGTTTTGCCATCCCTAATTCCATGACAGTACAATTAGAGAATATGCACCTAAAAATAGTAAAATTTACTTTTAAATTAGAAAAATTATGTCTCCAATCAACATCGGGGATCGAATCTCATTAAAACATGTTACAGAATTGATCGTATATGATATAATGGTAGCAACATATAGGGACATCTAACTCCGAAACAACACGCCTGTGATTTGGTAAAATGCTCACAGGTCTCATTGTTTAAATAATGGTCACACCCTTTTTACGACAATTATTTGATTTGAATATAATGACCCACATGTATTTCATTTGCGTCTAATAGTCCAAACAAAGGATCTATATAAATATTTTAAAAAAATAGAGGAGTCTTTATGACTTTCACAAAATTATTAAAATTAGTATTACAAAAGTTGTACATTATAGAAAATTTTTAAGTACATATTTGGTATGACTTATCTAATAATTATAAATATTTATTTAATTTCATACGTTCTTTTCATATTTTTTGTTATTATTTGGGCTTTTTTCCCCTTTTTTTAGTAGAACTTTTTAAGATTTAATATGCTATTTGCCTATACTACAGCTAAAATTTTGGACGTTGAATTTGAATTTTTTTTAAAACAATCTTATTTCATTCGTTTAATAATATAGCTTTAAAAGACTTATTTATTAAAATAATTTTATAATTTTTAATAAAAATTTCTAATTAACAACTAAATAACCAATTTTTTTTTAATAAAAACTTTATTTATTAAAAAACTCTATTACCAAGAATTCTAGTTAAATAAATTTATTTTAAAAACTATATTAAACGGAGCCTAAATCTATTATTACCATAATTGATGAAATCTCTCGCAATAAAATTAAAAAAGGAAAAATAATAAATTCACTTGACACCCCTGAACTCTGTATAAATTGAACACAAAAAGCACCTGAAAAATGACCCAATAATTAACTCAGCTTTCGATCTCAGAGCCTTGGCGATCGAAAACCTGTCGTTTTGTTCGGAAGATCGCGCGTTACGCTCTCGTTTTTGGCTGGTACCGATGATAGAATGCAGCGTCTGTCATTCGACGCTCGAATTGGAGACTGTTGGCGGCAAAACAGTGTCGAGAGCATACGACAGGCACCGGAACCACGTCACGTCCAAAACGCGCTTCCTTAACGTCGTTTTGGTCGTTGGCGACTGCATTTTGGTCGGCCTACAGGTAATTAATTAATCAAGCTTTCGAATTTAAGCAAGTAATTAATTAATTAATTTTTTTGGCTTCGATTAGATTAGATTTGATTTGTTTAGTGTAAACTAGTTGTATTTTAAATTTAAATTTAATATAATTGATTTTTATTTTTGTTTTTGCATTTTTTTTATTGCAGCCAATATTGGTGTATACGACTAAAGTCGATGGAGGCTTCAAGTTTAGTCCAGTTAGTGTTAATTTTTTGACAGAGGCAGTTAAGGTTTTTTTTGCTATTGTTATGCTTTTGCTTCAGGTAATTTCTTTTTCTTTTTTACTTCACTTCTCAAAAAATGTTTCATACTGCTATTTTAACTCTATATATTCATTTAGTTTTTAGCCTGATGAAAATGAGTAACAAAGTAAATTACCTGATCCTTGGAATGAAAGTGCAAATGTATTTTCGGCAAAATTACATGAACAGAAAAGCATCTATGAAATACTTAGTTTTTATATATATCTCATGCTGATGTCTGTGTTTTCTTTACATCTGGACCATTAACTCTCGCTAAGTTACGTGCTTTGGTTATGGAACTTTTTTTTAGAGATTTGAACAATCTTTTAGCAGCTCTCTTTACAAAAGAGTTTCTAGTCCTGATTGTATGAAAATGCAGACATCGGCAACAGTGCTCTCAAGATAAAAAAATAAAAAGCACCTACAGGGTTAGCTCAGTTGTGTTGGGTTGTATGGATTGATGCCCTACTCTAATACAGCGGCAATCCTTGTTTTATCTCTTGTTTCTTATTTAATTAATTTGCTTTTAATCATGTTTCAGGCGAGACATAAGAAAGTTGGTGAGAAGTCTCTTCTCTCATTTTCTACAATTGCACAGGTAAGAGATTAATTATCTCTGCAGATTTAGTTTAGTTATATTAAGAAATATCATTTCTAGCCTTATTGTTGGAATTTTCTTATTGAGTCTGTGACACTGAGTTCTTATCATGTTATTGGTTTTTGTACTTCAACGCTGTCACAGTTTTAACTCCTGAAGTTGGTAAACAATAGATTGCAAATTGTGTGCCTTGTGCCTATTGGCCCACTTTCTGCTGTACATGCCAAGAACTGCCAATTTATATAGAATGATACTTTTGGATCTTAAGATGCGTTTTATTTCTTTTGTACTTTTGAAGGCTGCTCGAAACAATGTCCTTCTTGCCGTTCCTGCTTTCCTTTATGCTATCAATAATTATTTAAAGTTTATCATGCAGGTATGAAATTCTTGCTCATTTGATATTTTCCTCCTTTTATATTCCTGTGATGCGTACTTAAATATGATCTCCATTTTGCCCCCTTTTTGGAAGATCCTATTATGGTAAATTGGATTTTGTTCTGCTGAACATCTACTTAAAGCTTAATATGTCATGGATATTTTTAAGCTTGATATTTTATCAGAGTTGACATTTTAAGCATCTATTTACTCTTTTTGCAGCTTTATTTTAATCCTGCGACTGTGAAGATGCTGAGCAACCTGAAGGTATTTACTAACAATTGCTCTGAATCAATAATGATATATCTTTGGGGCTTGATTTACGCATTTTGAAAACATTTACCGCCGGTGATATACTTATAACTCCAAAAGTCAGTGTCCTTCATGTTATTGTTTCCCGTATATCTATAGAGGACACAGTTTATCAAAGTTTGAACTCTATATTGATCTTCCTGGATCAACTTAAATGTTTGGGTCTGGACTTCATTGGTGTGTTCGTTGATGTAACTTCCACCGATAGGATTGTGATAAGTAGTGAAAGCTGTGATTTTCTTAGAGCTGCTCCTGTTTTTCCTCATGGAAGGACAAAATAATCGATACAGAAGTTTTTTGTTGTTTCTTTTCCTTATAAGCAAGCTTTGATACCATTTGATTTGCTCACAAATATATGCAGGTTTTTGTAATAGCCCTACTGTTAAAGATAATAATGAAACACGGCGATTTTCCATAATTCAGGTAGTTTGCATGTAAAGTTTCTCTTGAAATGTATTGTTTAAATGACTAAAGTGTGTATAAGTGTTTTTGTTAACTTGAAATGCGCATGGCAATTTGCTAATGTGAAATTGGTTCATTATTTGGTAACAGTGGGAGGCTCTTGCTCTTTTGCTCATTGGAATCAGTGTGAATCAGTTGCGGTCTTTACCAGAGGGTACAAGTGCTCTGGGCCTTCCTGTTGCAACAGGGGCTTACTTATACACACTGATATTTGTAAGCATTTAAAGATTAATGTCCTGGGTTCATTGTGCTAGTTTGTCTCTGTTTGCAATTGTATTCTTCAAAAATTGTCAACAACTTTCTAAATGGTTGAGTGCTCCAAGACAGTCACTATTAGCTTTAGATCTATAATTCATGTCTATATGATAAATTTCCTAATGTCTATATGGTTGAGTGCCTTTATTCAATATTGAACATAAGTTATTCTTGATGTAATGAGCAGAAGTTTGCTGCATGCACTGGTGAGTCCCAGGAGTCAAATTGGACTCAACTGACCTATTTGAAGTAATCAGTAGGGAAAATGGTTAGCTGTACTGCTATGGCTTCAATGTATGCCTATGAACAGCATCAGTCAAAAGTATGTGCTGTAGGTTCCTGATTAAGCAACAATGAACTACATGCTATGTGCAACTAGAATTTGTAATTAAAAGTGCTAACGCATAAGGAATAACTTCTTAAGAAAATTAATTACATTTAAGATAGTAAAAACCTATGTTTTGGCCAAGATCATCTCGATAGGTACAGGGCTGTTTCTAGGTCTTTGGATGGGACCAAACTCTTTCTGTACTGATTGCAACTATTAGAATATCTACCAAATGTGGTTTAATTGCAGTAATAGTCAGTCTCTCATATAGCTCTTCAAGGAGGGAAGTAGCATGTATTTATGTGGCTGGGGCGGGAAAACTATCTTATTAAAATGAAATCAATGTTGTTTTTCATTTCCTGCTGAGGCTGTTGTTTTTTTCTTCAGCTATGTTGTTTTCATCTATTTTACACAAATGTAGACACTGATCTTTTATTCAATTGTATACAAAGTGCTTAGATTACTAAGCAGAGAAGAAGTTGTAGAGTTATTTGATGTTGACTTATCTGTTATGCTATATATTTTAGACAGCATGATATGATGAAAATTTACCATTAGAACATTAATGCAGGTCACTGTTCCATCACTTGCATCGGTTTTCAATGAGTATGCTTTGAAGAGCCAATTTGACACAAGCATTTACCATCAGGTGAGTTTCAAGTACTGATATGATGTCTCATACTCATCGCTTAGTGCAGGAGGCCAAATGAACGGTGTTTGCTAGCACTTTTATATCTGATTACTTTGTAGTTGCCTCCACGAAGATCCCTTTGTAAATATCTAACATAATGTAGAAGGTTGATGCCCATTGGTTAATTCACCCTGGCTGATTGTTTAGCTCTTCTGTTTCCTTAACCTTAGTTTTAGCAAACCCATGTTTCTTTATGTTGTGGACTTCTGAAAACTTGAAATTTTAATAATGTGTATTTACTCTCACCAGAAAGTTTACTTTTTGTCGTGCAGAACTTGTTTCTGTATGGATATGGTGCCATATTCAACTTCTTAGGCATTGTTGTAACTGCCATGTTTAAAGGTATGGACATTGAATATGCAGTTTAAGTTATTTTAGTAGTATGCACTTGCTTTGAGCTTCACATTAATACTACTTAGAAGTTTTCTTTATCCCAATTTAGTTACCGTTGCTTTATTAGTGTGTCTCAGTGTATGTAGAGCTTTTGGGTACTAAGTTGTAGTGACAATAGTTTTAGGACCTGGTTTGTTTTGACTGTAAACCTGAGTTATATATAAGCTTTAAAAGATTAACTTCCTAAATTACTGGGACAAATTGTTACAATTTCTGAAATGATTGCGTATATAATAGGTTGATTTGTTGTTTTAATTATTTTGTTTCAATGCTCTTAGGTCCTAGTAGCTTTGATATCATGCAAGGACATTCAAGGGCAACCATGCTTTTGATATGCAACAACGCAGCCCAAGGAATTTTGTCGTCATTTTTCTTCAAATATGCAGGTGACTGATTGCACTCTATTGCTACATTTTCTTAGTCTCTTATAACGTCTATTTACATATTGGTACTTCATTTGAATTCTTCTAAGTTTGCCTGCTCAATTTTTGTCCTTAATTCTGAACTTCTAATTTCATGTGTTTGTCTTGAGCAATAGACAGCCAGTTATTATACAACCGGTTATTATTCTTTCTGTAGACTGTGAAACCTCCTTGTTTACTTGGTGGTTGAGAACTCAGAGGTGTCTATGCTAAGGGCATATAAAGACAAAAGAAAAGCAGAAGGTTTTCTGATGACTCAAGTTTCAATAAAAATATGGAGCTAAATGAGATCGGATCCTGTATCCTCTCTCCTCAATTTCAATATACTTGACAGATCTAGAGAAATATGAATCCTAACATAATCCGGGTAGCAGCTTTTAGAATAGGAACAATCTCACCTCCACCCCCCTTTTATCTCTTTCTGTTTCCCATGTGAGATTCACCGGAATATACATTTGATTTGTTGTCTCATAGGGAATTTTTCAAGAGCGTGGGGTTTGTTAAGCGACGTAACTCTGAGCATTACTGTTGACTTCCTAGTACTTTTGAGAGAAGTGAATTTATGATGGCATCTTATCCAATGGGGATGCAACTATTATGCTAGAATAGTAGCGAGAGATTCTTGCAGTCGTAGTGGAGCCATTGTAGCACATTGGTGCCCCAGAAAGGAAGATTCAGCTCTTTGACTTGTCTAGCATATGTTTAGGTCTGCTGTGGATTGAGCACAGTAGTCTTTGCCTCAGTTTAATTGTAGTTTTCAGCTCTTGTGAATTGCAATTTTTTAAAATCACTCAAATTCATAAAATTGTATTAATTTCTAATCATGTTTTTCAATTAAGTTTTGCAATGATGCTTGCAGATACAATTTTGAAAAAGTACTCATCAACTGTCGCCACAATATTTACGGGACTAGCATCTGCTGCACTGTTTGGTCATACCCTGACTATAAATTTTATTCTTGGTATCTCTATTGTGTTTATATCTATGCATCAGGTAATTTCAATATAGATCTTTCTTTTATTCATTATTTGTTCTCTTACGTTGGAAACTTGGCTTATTTTTTGTTGTGTATTATTTTTGTGTTCAGTTCTTTTCATCTCTTTCAAAGGTTAAGGATGAATCACAAAATGTTAGTTGGGAATCGGTAGACAGTCCAAAAAGTAAGAGGTGGGTGCTAGTTTTATTTGCAACTTCCTTGCACCATTAAGATGACCTAAAATGTATTTTGCTTACCTTGTGTTCTAAAGATTTTAGAATAATCGATCCCATTAAGTGGGAAAATGTGAAAGATGAAAGCTAATTTATATACTTACAATGAATTTACTTTTTATTTTTCCAGGTCAAAGGATACGTCCTTTATTGACATGGCTGCTGGGGCAAATGAGGATGTAAGCACTTTGGATCACAGTTTCTTATTGAAGTATATTATTATCTCCTTTTAAGCTTTCTGAGAATATGATTGAATATTGATGCAATAATGACACGTTCACATTTTACCACATTTCACAGGCAAGTCTTCGTGCTGTAAATGAGGAGAAAGCTCGGCTTCTTCCCATTTAAACCTGGCCTAAATTTGGTATGTGTATCTACATGCTATTGAAACTTCTTAAACTAGTCAACAAAATATGGAAGCTCGATTGAGATACTCATCTCATCTCTTTAATGAGCTATGTGGAATCAAGAATCTAAACATCTCATGGCCAAAATTTGGTAGCCAAAAAAAAAAAAATTCCTGTTATTTATAGGATAATCTAAATTGAAATGCATTTTCAGGAATGCGATTGGAGTACAGATCATGAGGCTGGTTTCCTCAATACATTCTGAGATGATTTATACAAACTAGTTGCAACTCAATACAAATAATGCTGTAAACCGGGATTCCTCTCTTCATTCTTATAGGACGCAACCAACCACATTTTGTCTAAAGCCTCTACTAACCATACAGTAGAAAAGGTCGTAGTTCACTTACAGAACAAGTTACAGATATTATTGTATTTCTCTTATAGAGACCATCACAGATTTTTATCCGGACATGCTCTTTTTTTTTTTAGCTCGATGTTTAGGCGTGTAAATCATTTAGCTTTTTAAGTATCAACAAAATAAAATTATGCAGTTTTTACCTCAGAGTTTTATTGTAGGGGCGCTCTCTCTCTTATTGAATCTATTTTTTTTATTTTTAACTGAATTCCGAAATGAAGATATTTTGATCAATTCAATTTCGAAATACTAAATGGAATTAAATTACTGAAGATCCGGTATTTTGGGATTGATGTGTTGTGGATTAATATTTAGGGGCTGTTCGAGATTGAAGCATTGTGGCTTATGTAATGAATTTCAAAAGGAAATTTTTTCACCAAAGATGTGAATTAGGAAAGACTCAGTATTGTGATTTAGAACCTATTTTGGGATTGATGTGTTGTGGATTAAAATTTAGGGGCTGTTCGAGATTGAGACATTGTGGCTTTAATCCACGCAATGTTATGGAATCTCTAAAGTGAAAGTGAGATTAAGGTGCCATATGGATGTGGTTAATGTTGCTCAAGGCTTTACAAACGCTTTTGTTGATGTAGTTTCAGATAAGGTGAAGGACAGCACTCTTGAAGTTTGGCGAAATGGTCATGGGACTCTTATTTTTAGAAATGGTCACATAGATCTTTTTAATTTTAGGACATAATGCATTTTGACTAGTGACCCAACGGTATTTCATTTGGGGTAGTGTGGCCATTTCTAAAAATAAGATTTCTGTGACCATTTTGCCAAACCACATGTTTGTTATCGTTAAAAAAATCAAAACAATTGTTCAGTAGAGTTGATAAAACACAGATCATATAGAGATTCATGTAAAAAATGAATTGATACAATATGCATACACAAACAATTATTTTGTGTAATAAAATGTGTTCGCAAACCTTCTTTAACCACAAACATAACACGATTGGATTATTAAGGGTGCGCATGGTACACTGTATTGTATTATGTTGTATTGTATTATTTTAATGGTGGTGTATTGTATTATGTTATATTGCATTAGCACTATATTATAATAATACTGTACAGTGTTTGGTGCTACATTGTACTCTATTAATTTTTAATTATACTGTATTAATTTTTTTGTGATTAATTTAAATTACATATTTAGAAAATAATATTTATTAATACTTAGAAAAATACTAAATATAGAAGTCTTAAATTTTATAAATTTAACAATTTTTTTTACTGTAAATGTTAAAAAATATCATATTTATTATTAGTTATATTAAATCATTTAAAAATAATTAATTTTTATATATTAATTTTTATAATGTAATATTATATTATATTTTTATATACTATTTAAGTATTTATTATTAGTTTTATTAAATTATAAATTTATTAATTTATATTAATAATTATAATGTAAAAATAAAAATAAAAATTAATAATATATAATTAAATAATGTAATATTATATTATATTTTTTTATTTTTATATATTATTTAAGTATTTATTATTATTTATATTAAATTATTAAATATTAATCAATTTTATATATTAATTATTATAATATAATTAAATAATACATTATTTAGTTATATTTTTAATATAATAAAAATTAAAATATAAATAATAAATTTATTAATTTGTAATTAATAATTATAATGAAAAAATAAAAAAATAAATATTATATTATATTAAAATTTTATATTTATTTTTTATTATTAAAAAAAAAAGGGGCTCTATTGCGGCAACTGCGCCGCATTAGCATTAACCCATTATCCACAATTTTTTTCCCCCAAACATAGTATTTGTATTAAAATAATGTGAACAGTACTTCAATACATTATGGGTGCATTTGGCACACTGTATTGTATTATGCTGTATTGCATTATTTTAATACAGGTGTATTGTATTATGATGTATTGCATTAGTACTGTATTATAATAATGTTGTATTGTTTTTGGTGCTACACTGTATTGTATTAATTTTATGTTATACTATATTTGGTACTACACTGTACTGTATTAATTTTTAATAATACTATATTAATTTTTTTGTGATTAGTTTATATTATATATTTAGAAAATAATATTATTAGTTATATTAAATTATTTAAAAATAATTAATTTTTATATATTAATTATTATAATATAATTAAATAATGTAATATTATATTTTTATATACTATTTAAGTATTTATTATTAGTTATACTAAATTATAAATTTATTAATAAATTATAATATAAAAATAAAAAAATATAATATAATATTATTGAATAATAAATTATAAATTTTTTAATTTATATTAATAATTATAATGTAAAAACAAAAAATAAAAATTAATATTATATAGTATTATATTAAATTAAAAGGTTTATTTATTTATTTATTAATTATTATTATTATTATAAAGTAAAAATAATAATAATTAATTTTTATATATTGATTATTATAATATAATTAAATAATGTAATATTATATTATATTTTTATATACTATTTAAGTATTTATTAATAAATATAATATAATATTATTGAATAATAAATTATTAAGTTATATTAATAATTATAATGTAAAAAATACAAAAATCAATATTATGTAATATTATATTAAATTAAAAAGTTATATTTATTTTTTATTATTATTATTTAAAAAAAAAAAGAAGATGAAGAAGAAGGCAAGCTCCGCATTGGCATTATATAATGCGGCTGTTGCCGCATAACAATACCTCTTTATCCACAATTTTTTTCCCTAAATATAGTTTTGGTATTAGCATAATGTGAACATTATTTTAATACACCCTTTTGGTGTGTTTGGTTGAAGGATTAAAAGTGGGAGATTAGACTCTTTTTTAAAATTTTATCCTAATCTCATGTTTAGTGCTGTGAGAGTTTTAAGATTATGTTATCCTGGGTCCATAAGATAATTTTAATTTTGCAAAGAAAATTATCCCAATGGGGGCCATGGGATTAGTTAGTTTAGGATAACTCAATTAAATATAATAATTTATAAATCTTAAAATTATAGTAATATGTGATAAAAATATTGATTTTAATAATGTAAATAATAAATTATACTAATAATCATTATTAATTTCACATTAAATTATAATTTTATTTTAATTTATTTAATTATTAAATATTTTTATAATTTTAAATTTACATTATAAATTAATATTCAAAAATATAAATTTTTTTATAAATAATAGATTATTGAATTAAAATAATATAAATATCATAAATATATTTAAAAATAAAAAATATTTAAATTATGATTTATATTTCATTAATATCATTGAGGTTGATTCGTATAATTAATAATACAAAATTTTAGTTTATAATAATGTTAATAATAATAATAATAATAATAATAATAATAACAACAACTTGTAAATTGTAATATTATAATATAAAACATTATTATTTATAGTCCAATCCAATATTACACCAAACATAACATAGTATTATATATAATTCAGTGTTATTCAATCCGATTCGATCCAATCCAATCCAATCCAATCCGGCATACTAAGCGAGTCCTTTATACATAAACCAAACACACCCTATGGGTGTGGTGCATGGGATTATGGGGTATAAAAATACTGTTCACATTCCCCTAATCCCATGCCTATGTTTGGAAGCAAAAATGCTGTAGGTATTGGGATTTGGCTAATGCGGTCGCCTCTTTTTTTTTTTTTTTTTTTTTAAATAATAAATAAATATTAATTTTTAATATACTATAATATATTAATTTTTATATATAATAAAAAATTATATTTTATTATATAAAATTAATAAAATTATATATTAATTTTATATAATAAATTTTTATATTATATTATATAAAATTATATTATAATAATTAATATATAAAATTGATTAATATTTAATAAATTAATATAAATAATAATAAATACTTAAATAATATATAAAAATAAAATATAATATTACATTTTTTAATTATATTATAGTAATTAATATATAAAATTGATTAATATTTAATAAATTAATATAAAAAATAATAAATACTTAAATAATATATAAAAATAAAATATAATATTACATTTTTTAATTATATATTATTAATTTTTATTTTTATTTTTACATTATAATTATTAATATAATTTATAAATTTATAATTTATTATTCAATAATATTATATTATTTTTTTACATTATAATTTATTAATAAATTTATAATTTAATATAACTAATAATAAATACTTAAATAGTATATAAAAATATAATATAATATTACATTATTTAATTAGATTATAATATCTATATATAAAAATTAATTATTTTTAAATAATTTACTATAACTAATAAATATAATTTTTTAAATATATAATATAAACTAATCACAAAAAAATTAATATAGTATTATTAAAAATTAATACAGTACAATGTAGCACAAAACATAGTATAACATAAAATTAATACAATACAGTGTAGCACCAAACACAATAAAATATTATTATAATACAGTGCTAATGTAATACAGTATAATACAATACACCTATATTAAAATAATGCAATACAGCATAATACAATACACCTATATTAAAATAATACAATACAGCATAATACAGTACAATATGCCAAACGCACCTTATAATCCTATGTAACAAACACACCCTAAGTATGAAGAAGAAAATATTCTCTCTTTTCTAATGCAATCACGCCTAATCACGACACCCCCCAAGGGTTTATTTTTTGTGGCACTTACCGTATTGCAACAGTAGTATTATGTGGTCTAATGTAAAGTCAATTATTTGCCAAACATAAAAATGTATTAATTTAATACAATACAGACTCCTAATACCTTGTAATGCTGGGTGTCAAACACACCCCAATTGCATTGTTTTTATGTCAACCCTAGTGTTTGAATGACGTGGGGCTGCAGGCCTGTGCTCGTGCATCAAACTAATATGTGCTGTTTGCATAAAGTTTGAAAAATAAATAAACTGGGACCACCATAAAAATAGATTTGAAAAAAAACCCGATGAAGATTTGCTTAATTAGTTAGGAAATTGTTGGAAAATGAATACAAATAGACCACGTAAGTGGTCGTACTTGGTTTTGTCCAATCTCTTAAAAAATTAAAAGAATCTAAGTGGTGGGTGGTACTTCGTATGTAAATTATTTGATAATTATTTTAACATTTCGAACCCAAAAAGAATATTTTACTTTTTGAGCTGCACCAAATGGAAATTAATTTAATTAATAAAAGTATGAGAAAGTGTTAAATAACATGGCTTAATGGTTATAATATCATAATTTCGAATTTTTTAAATTGATCGATCATGATAGAAACTAAAATGGATAAAAATATACAAAATACTCCTTTTTGTTTTATTGAATGGACGTGTTAAACTGTAAAACATACACATATTTTACAAATTGGAATTCATTGGGATGGTAGATACATGCACTTTGTAGTATAATTTAGAAGTTTACTGAGCAAATTCTCATAAATCTGCTCCCACTGATATACAAGAAGTGAGGAAGATATAAAGCCTTATCCAAAGGGTAAGAGGCCCATGAAGCTCTAACTCTGTATTGAGGGCATGAGTACCACTAGATTAGAAGCACAGTAACAATAAACATTTTAGACTAAAGGATTTATAAATTATATCTTCTTGATTTAGTAAAGCTATTTTTGATACATAGATACCTTATGATACGGGCTTGTGAAAAATCAATATCCCAAGAGTTCGTGTAAAAAGTTTATTTCCAACAAACCCTTGTTGAGACTTGCCTAAACGGCTAAACTACTTTCCAATGTTACAATCTTGCACATTTGAGTTAGATTGCTTAAATAAAGGCCATTGGATTGCAAATGCCATCATTCAAGGAAAACATTATTTTTATCCCAAAAAAAAAAGGAAAACATAATTTAATTTCCCTAGAATGTAGAGGATAGAATTGGTCAAATTATTATTCTGTAGGCAGTATTGTAGTGAAAGGATAATGAAGTGTCCAAATTATTTTACAGGCTAAGGGTTTGTAGTATTTGACAAGGATTTCATGAAACTTTCATCACTTAGAGCTTATGAATAACATCTTTGTGTGTTATGCTAAGCATCAAAGGCCATTATCCAATATGCCTTAGGATATGGTTAAGTGATTTTCAAGTAGTTTTATTTAACTAATTGTATGAGTTCAAATCCTAAGAAAGATTAGGGACTGAAAAATTACTTTAGTCTTAGCCCACCCCTCTACCTTTTTATTAAAAAGTCCATCATCCAACATCCTTATCAATCATCATTCACAATTATTAAGCAAGCACTAAAAATCCTGGTTATATTCTAGAATAATACCTTGACTCTTAAGAAATTTAAGGTCATCATATCTCGTGTTTTTTTCAATAAAACCTCATCCAAACAACATACCAACCATCTCATAACCTTGAACACAATCTAATTGCACTTTTAAGATCCACACAAGTTTAGATTCCATCATTACTGTAATCCTAAAGTTAGGTTTCCACAATGACTTAAAGCATGATAATAATAATAATTGAATTTATTCAATAACTCTCGGCCCTCGTGTCCTCACATCCTTATCTTTCTTGTAATGAAATTGTAACCCTTGGCAAATCACACATTGACAAAGTACGGAAGAGATGTTGGGTTTATAAGGGGTGATCCACATCTTAATTAACAAAACGAGTTTTGGGGTGTATGGGTGCCCTAGAAACAAAACCGTGCAGGCCTTGTTAAGACTCAAAGCGGAGACAATATCTTGTCAGGTCCAGGTTGAGTCATGACAGATAATTTTAGAGTGGCTTCGCATGTCCTCTTGAACGATGGTGGGGCAAACCTCAGCGTTAAGACACGTTTTAAAATATTTGGGTGCTTTAGAAATAAAATCGTGCAGGTCTTGTTAAGGCCTAAAGCGAGTTGGGTCATAACAAAAATATTATTCTTATTCTAAATGTTATGCACAAAAGATAACTTTTCAAGTCATTGGATCAAGTTTGTGACCCATTTTGTTATTCTTATTTAATAATAGCAATGATACAAAGAAAATCCTTAGAAAATATTATGAAAAAAAAGTGCAAATTTCTACTTAATTATATGTAATTTCTCAAGACCACAAGAGTACAAATGAAAATGTTCCAAACAAAATTTTCCTTTTAATAATCATAATAATAATAATAAGAATAAGTTTTTAATTTCTTTTTTCTTCTCTTCAGTTCCAGTTTCTTCCAATAAGAAAAAAACAACAAATAAAAAACAAAACCAAAACCCCTTTCTCTTCAAAAGCAAAAGCTCCTCCTGTCTTCGTTTCACTTTGATTTCGTTTCTTCCGTTTCAGCCAGACTGGCTGTGCTCTCACCGAATTTACCATTTTACCCTGCTATCGTTTCCCATTCATTTCAATCACGAGGCTTGTCCAAATTCCTAGGGTTTTGAGTTCTTTCTAATAACTGAATAATCAAATAATGGAATCGGAGGACGAATTCGATATGCAAGACGCGAACGCTTCGGCGGAGGACGACGATTTCTACAGCGGCGGCGATGACGATGCGGCGCCTGCCTATGCATTCGACAGCGACGATGCTGACGTGGCCGATTACGAGTTCATCGACAACGATTCCGATGATTCCGATGATCTCGTCTCTAATCGCCATCAGGTACGTTGGCTCTTACGATTTCATAATCATTTGATGAAATTTTGTTCCAATTTTTGGCTTTTTGGCCTCTGATGATGTTAATTGGCTGAATTTTGTTTCTGATTTTTGTATTTTTTGTGAATTAGCTGAATTCTGTTGGTTTTTTTGAGTTAGTTCCGCGTGAAGTTAGGATTTTTTTTGGTAATTTACCGGAAGCTGAGGTATAATTTTATCTGCATCTATGCTAATAATGCCTTTGATTGTGTTAATTGATTATTTCTGTTGCTGTTTTGTTTATTTCTGTTTATCATATTTCACAGGTTTTGGATATTGGGTGAATTTTTTGTTTTTAGGTTAGTTTTTCTTAATGATTTGGGCTTTTTGGTAGCTTATCGGAAATTGTAGTGTTATTTTACCTGTATTAATGAGATTAGAAACTTCTTATGATTGGCTTTTGGCTTATGTTAATTTTCTGGTGCGTTATTGAGTTAACTGGGTCGTAGTATTTTATTTGCTTTTGTTTCTCTTACGATGTTCTTCTAACATTATTGTTCAATTGGGTTTGTCTGCAAAGTAAAACTGTGCATTTGTGGTGTAAATTTTGTTGTGGTAGTGTAAATTTCTGTCAGTTTCATAAATTATTGTGGTTTGGGTGAATTATTATTATTCTCAATGTCAATATCAAGTCTTTCTTTAACTCTCTGCCGTTATGGAGATTGTTTGATTTTTCAGATAGGGATAGTCGGGACGTTTTTGCAAAATACAGAATATTAGATTGCACTGAGTGAGATTAGTTTTCTTTTTGTAGCTTATTGTAAATGCTGGTCATTACCCTTGGTCAATCTCAGATTGATTAGGTGGTGATCAGCAAGACTAGCAATTATTTAAAATTTTATGAGGCAATGGTTTTACTATGAAAACTGGTTCTTTTCAAACAAACTTGATAAATCTTAATTCATGCTTGTAGGTTTAATATAAAGTTTTTCTGCTTAGACATTTTGATTTAGGTAACCCAATAGAACACTGAGCGTATATTTGATCAAGTTTTATTTTTTATTTTGATAGGTTCTTAAGCTCCTTACTGTCCTATTCAAGCACACATTAAATGATATGAATGAAGACGTAAAAATTTAGTCTTTTCGGCCTTTAGTATCACCGCTGTTTCTGTAATTCTTTACACTAATGTTTATCTTTTCCTATCTTAGCTAAACTACACCGTTTTGACTGAAGCGGATATTCGTCAGCGTCAAGAGGAGGATATAACGAGGATATCTACTGTGCTCTCTATTTCAAAAGTTGCAGCTAGCGTCCTGCTCCGCTTTTATAATTGGTAAAATATTACATTGATGGACATGATGTTCTCTGTAATGAGGTTTTTCTTTGATCAAATGAACATGACTTGTGCAATTTAATTGCCCATCAGACTATGTTTCATTTGTCATTTGAGCATGTGCAGCTCAATGTGCTAGGAATTAATCTCACTTGTGGATTGACAGGAGTGTCAGTAAAGTGCATGATGAATGGTTTGCTGATGAAGAAAGGGTTCGCAAGGCTGTTGGCTTGTTAGAGAAACCTGCTGTTCGATTTCCAGATGGTGAAGAAGTAAGCAGCCAAGACCAGATTTTAATTCGAGTATTTAAGTATCTTGTCCTAAAGTCTAGGGTTGTTGACTGCTTGTCAATAGCACTTGCTCTGTGCCATATTGAATCTACAACTTTCTTCTAATATGTTTTTACATTTTTTTTTGTTTTGACAGATGACTTGTGGTATATGCTTTGAGAACTATCCAAGTGATAGATTGCTTGCTGCTGCTTGTGGCCATCCCTTTTGTAATTCATGTTGGACAGGTTTGCTGTGCTGGGATTTTTTTTTTGGGGGGTTTAATTTTTAAGTGTCCCTTCTCTTGGTATGTGTGTTTTAGTTTTAATTCAATGGGGTTGAGCGTCTGTTCTTAATTGACTTTAGAGATGGGTTCTGATTCCTAGTATTTTGTTGTCTAGTTGATTGCATGTCCACTTGTTTATAGTTTTTGGCCTATTCTCTTGTTTCTTAGCAAATATATATTTATATAATGTACAAATGACATATATGTGTTGGAGAGCATTAAAAGAGTTGAGCATAGCTGTTGCATGCCTAGAATTTGATTGTTTGAGGATGAAGCAGGTGATGGATGTATGATTTAGTTTATCTATAATTTTACGGAATTTGAAAAATAGATGGGGGTGGGTTCTTAAGTAAGACAGGCCATTGGATTTTGTGCGAATTCCACTGATATTTGTGAAATCCAAAACTCAACTGCAGCAGATAGAAAAATTTTTATAGATGATTCTCAATTGTGTACAAAGCAATATGTATTTTGATATGCACTGTTATGATTTATGGTAATATCTGTAGCAATACGTGTTCTATCAATAAATAAACCTCTTTTTTTCCCCTGATAACATTGTTTCTTCTTTCATTTCACTTTCATGTGTTTGTAATTTTGTTGTCATTTGTCTTTCCTCTTAAGGGTATATCAGCACAGCCGTTAATGATGGTCCTGGGTGTTTGATGTTGCGATGTCCTGATCATCCTTGTGGTGCTGCTGTTGGTCAAGATATGATTTATTTATTGTCTTCTGATGAAGATAAAGAAAAGTATAATCGTTATTTCATTCGGTCTTATGTTGAAGACAACAGGAAGGTAATAGTACTTCTGTAATTAGCATCAATTCATTTTCTTCCTGCACCTGATTGAAAATGGTATACTCACAAGTTCCTTTATCTGGTAAAAGTGAAGTTCATTCCTGAAGGATGACATTTATTACTTTGGTTGAAAGTGGGCATATGTGTGCATTTCATTGCTGGCGTAGTTCGATATCTGTTAATTGTATTGATTTAGCGAGCTAGATTTTCAAGTACTTTTTGTGGATTACGAGGAGCAAGTCAAATTATATTTGCCGAATATAACTAATTGAATCACTTTTGGAAATTTAAAAGAGAAAGGACTTAGACCTTAGAATGTTTGTTCTTCTGGATTTCGAAATGGAATAATGATGGATCTATCAGTGATCTATTATGACAGAATTTATATAAAATAGCAATCCTAGTGCTATCTTCTTCAACATAAAGACATTTTCGTCCTTATTTATTGAATCACATGAGTCTTAATTTGTTTTATGGCATTAATAGCTCATAAGTTTTGTTCTGAAATACTGAGCAAGTGAAAAATAAAAATTTTGACTTTTGACAAAACTAATAGATCTTTTCTGTTCCTGTATGCTTCTAGACCACTTGTGTGTTTCAGCCTAAGTTTGTCAGTCGCGTCTACAAATGAGCCGTGATTTTTTTTTTAAATTCACAGAAGTCATGTCTATTATATATAATGGCTGTATGGGATTCTTTTATTTTACTTTTCTTATGGAAGATGTACAAGCTGAAGTCCTCACTGTATCACTATTTTTTCTGGGTTCTAATCAAGTCTAAAGAGTCGAGGGACTGAGGTGGCCTTTGCTAACTGTATTTCTTTATGTTTATTGGCTTCAAGATTTATAAACCAGCACATTGAAATTTTCTTCTATGAATGATTATATTTCAAATGCTTTAGAATGATATCCTTTATGATTATATGCATCATAGCAATTTTGGAGCATATCATTGTTACGCCTCTAAGGTCCTGATTGAATTATAACTGTACTTGAGTGAAATCAATTTACCTCCAGTTCGTCTGCCTACATTGGAATTCTCAACAGTCATATGACTTTTTTTTTTTTTTTTTCCGGTGATCTCCTCCTCTTCGCCACTTCAAACTTTTCTTTATTGTGCAGACGAAGTGGTGTCCTGCTCCCGGTTGTGATTATGCTGTGGATTTTGTTGTTGGTAGTGGAAACTATGATGTTACTTGCCGCTGTTCATATAGCTTTTGCTGGAATGTAAGTCTCCTTGAATTAGCCTAGACATTTATGTTTCCTTCTAATTCCTTTCAGTGAAAGTACTAGTAGTTTTGACTGTGGATGCATGCAGGCACTAGGTGCCACCTTGATATATATATATATATATATATTTTACATCATCAACATAAATTTTATGTTGCAGTGTACAGAGGAAGCTCACCGCCCTGTAGACTGTGATACCGTAGCCAAGTGGGTACTGAAGAATAGTGCTGAGTCAGAAAATATGAATTGGTATGGATCAAGATCTTAGCCACCAGAGTTATTATTACTAATAAACTAATTGCTTAGTCGGTAGAGGAGAGGTACTTGACGTAATGGTAAGCAAAAAATGTTTTGGTGGTGTATATGCACATTAGGAGATGACTTACCATTGGGCATGATTCTTTGGCTCAGCAGGCTAAATTATGGCCATTAATCCTTGTGTCAATACTTAGTATGCCAATCTAAATTTCTAATCACATCCCCTCCTTCCAAACCTTTTGAAGCCTAAGTTGGGCCTAGAAATTGATACAATTTTGAACCTGTCTAGATAGTACTCTAGCCTGCTGATACAGCAAAGTATTTTAATCTGATACTGAGTCTGGCCTCCCAAAAATGAGGAACTATCTTATGAATTACGCCATTGACATAATTTGACTTAAGTTTAAAATTCCATTCTCTTATTTGTTCTTCTTGTATAAAGTTGCAAATTTTCCATCTATTTTTAAGCAAGAATAAGAAGACTAGTAAAAATAGATGCTAATAATAGAGTAAACACAGCTGTGATAATTCTGCTGATGGTTCATGTTTTAAAATATCCTTAAACGTTGCATTCCATTCATAATGCCACTTCTGCCATGAAATTGTGTGCATGGTTTCATGGGTGATCTTGTTGCTCTCCATAGAGCTACAGGGTTGTGATAAGTGTTCTTAGGCAGTTGCTGTTACATTCCTTCGGTTTGTTGACATCCTTGCCAAATATCTTTAGTACCTTTTGGTTTAACAGCAGTCAACAAAGAGAGATGGAGGATGGCTGAATTCGGTAAAATGTATGGACTAAACTAATTAATTTAATATTTGTGTCAAATTTATCTAACTCTTCTTTAGCATGTATTTCCATATGCTCACGCCAACCTAAATAATTTTCCTTTTCATTACATCCTAAAGTAATTTCAAATAAATAAGTTTATAAGTTGGGTCTGTTATTAAAGCTAATGTTTCAATAGAATATCTCAATAGATTGCCTTCCAATTCATGAAATACATTTGAGGAAAGAGTTTTTAAATCCTGAGTAGGTTGCTTCTTTTTGTTGTATTTTTTACTTGATGGAACTGTTAACATTTTAAAGAATATGGATAATTTCACTGAATGCTTATATGTTTTGGCCTGATTACAAGTGGACCTACACTGGAAACTAGGCAGTCTCCAATGAATTTTAGGATAGTTTATGACTATTTTCGGAATGGTGGGAGAGGGTTGGGGGAGGTTGCAATTAGGACAGATCGTTGTGTTGCTGCACATTTTTGCTTAAGCCATGGTCTAGTCAGAAAGTAATTGGTCTCCTAATTAGTGGCCTTCCTAGGGCAAATTTTTATAGTGTCGGCTATCTGTTGGCCTATTAGGCTTGGTGGACCACTTGGTCCATGATTAGTTCTACCCAGCTTATTACTTCGATGCTTGGAGCCCAGCTGTAAGTTTACCGGGATTGAATTGGTCCAAGATGTTGACCATATATGCTGGATATTTAAGTATTAATTTTTTGTGTATGAATTATATTATTACAAGTCTATATATGTTATACTATCATGTAAATCAGATATCAAAATAATGATGGTATGTATAAATATGGTTGTGATGTGCCAAAAAATAATGAAAAAGTCCAATTTTAAGGCACTCAAACAAGGATGTACTCTATGAGTAAATTCCCTACATTTGGATGTGAAAAGAGCTAGAATCATGGTTTCTGTGTGTGATCATTCTTGATTTTGATGTCGCTGTTTATGGTTACACAACTTCTGGCTTAATATATATTCAGAAGAAGGGTTAGGTATCATTTGTTTTTTGTCTGAAATATGAATAGATCTAAATTAGTTTGAATTGTGAATAGAGCTAAATGTCTGAATCTTAACGATATGTTTGTTTTTTTGGTTTAAATTTCTAATAGTAAGTATTAAGTTGTTTGTTTTTTTAAATTTAAAAAGTCTGAACACCAGTACTTTTACATTTGTGTCCTTACAAACTTTAAATGTTAAATAAATAATGAACATTTCAACGAATATAAATAAGATAGTATTTTATCATATGAATAGAGCTAAATGTCTGAATCTTAACGGTATGTTTGTTTTTTTGGTTTAAATCTCTAATATTAAGTATTAAGTTGTTTGTTTTTTTAAATTTAAAAAGTCTGAAAACCAGTACTTTTACATTTGTGTCCTTACAAACTTTAAATGTTAAATAAATAATGAACATCTTAACGAACATAAATAAGATAGTATTTTATCATATCATAAATCATGTTCAAGTGAATACAATCCTTTAATATTCTAAATTAGAACATGTTAATCAATTTTATTGTAGTTTGTGGTGTATTATATGAAAACTATTCATAAAAAATTGTAATGATAAATATTGTTAATCTGAAGAATATAAAAAGATCAAAATAATAATAATCTAATGCTATATTGTCACAACTTATGGGGATGAATAATAATGCTTATTAGTAAGTTTTATTTAGGTAAGGATGAAAATAATTCATTAGATAAGGATATTTTGGAGAATATCTTTTAATAATGTACTTTTTAGATTAAGCAAAAAGTTAAAAATAATTGGCTTAATAGTTAATGACTGGAAATTTTTATTGCGTTGAAAAAACAAGTAGACTTAATGACTTAACTGATTGAAAATAAGTCAATTAGGTCATTTAAGTTTATAAAAAAAAAGGCCTCCTTAGCCTCTCTCTGTCTCTCTTGGTGCACACGTCTGTGGGCGTGGGCCTGTGTGTTGCAGTGTGCAACTTTCAGGTGGCTAAGTGTCTTATTTATGTTTTGGCTACATTAAACATAAAGAATTTTGCATACAAGTATATTTTTTTATGTTATTTTAGTATTAACTGTCTTGTAATTCCTTACCTGAACTGTTATATATCTGTGTTTTTAGGATACTGGCTAATTCCAAGCCTTGTCCAAGGTGCAAGCGACCAATTGAGAAAAACCAAGGCTGTATGCATATGACATGCACACCTCCGTGTAAATTTGAATTTTGCTGGTAAGCTTGTACATTGGTCTTAGACAGAAACTTGAACTCTAATCTTTATTTAATTTTGTGTTTTTCATCATGAACACTAGAGCATGGGAAGTAAACCTAGTGAACATCCTTAGAATGATAAATTGGTTATACCACTATGTATTGCTGAAAATTACACCTTAAAAAGTCCTAGTTATATGACTACATATGGATGCAGGCTTTGCCTTGGTCAATGGTCAGATCACGGTGAGAGGACAGGTGGTTTCTACGCATGTAACCGCTATGAGACGGCAAAACAAGAGGGAGTGGTATGAGACTCTCCTTCAGTTTTCTTCCCCTCTCCCTTCTTTCCTCCCCAGCTCTTACACATTTCCTCGTGTCATTATCAACCAACTGGTTACCCCTATAAATTTGATGAATGTTGTTGTTTACAGTATGATGAGTCTGAAAAGCGAAGAGAGATGGCGAAAAACTCTCTAGAGAGATATACTCACTATTATGAACGATGGGCAACAAACCAATCGGTACGTTCAAGTTTGTGGGATCGTAGTATGATAGTTCTGTGTGTTTCCGGTGATAAAAAATGTGAAATAACTAGCTCTGAGAACACTAAAAGTTTTTTACTTTATATTGATCATGATGTTAGACTGGATTACAATATGACACATTTTTGTCTGCTTAATAATATAAAAAATACCCTCTTATGAGAAAAAAAAGAAAAAAAAAAAAGAAAAAGAAATACCCATCTTTAAAGTTGATTCCTGTATTGCCTTCATTTCATTGGGAGAGTATCAACTAACTGTTAGATGCTAAATTCCGAGTTCAAAGCTTGTCCCAGTTTGGTTTCAAACTGATTTTGTTTTAAGGGTTGTTCATGGTATTGGTATTATATTATTTGATGGATTTAACTGGATCAGGCACCGGTTTCAAGTTAATAATCTCTTTGAGGCTAAAATAGAAAAGTAGCATCCAAAAATAAAGGAATCATTGAAGATATAAATGCTGGATAAAGTGCTTGCACAATCTATGGGAATAGACTTGTTTGTGCATAAATGTCTGAATCTGTATAGGCATAGTCATTGTTTTATAGAAAAAGTAAATTAGCTATATCACAGTTGTAATTTTCTTATCAGAAGCATAATAGACATTTTAATGTTCTGAAAATAACTAATCAAATGGTTTTGTTACTTCTTTCCAACTCATTTGATTACTAATGTTTTTGTGCTTCAGAGTATATGAAATCTTACACCTGCCTAGCTAAAAAACTGACGTGGAAATCTAAATGATGTCACATTGCAGTCTAATTAGTTGTTTCCTTTTGCAGTCTAGGCAAAAAGCATTGGCAGACCTTCAGCAAATGCAGACTGTTCATGTAAGTCAAACTTCTTATTGTTAATTCTTTCCTATTTGTCATGCTGTCATAGTTTGATGCATTGCGATATGACTAGTGTGGGTTTCATAAATAGTGTCAGAAGGCATTTGATGAGCTTAGCTAAAGGTAGCAATGGGCATAGTTTGGGACCCAAATCAAACAAAAAAAGTTTGGGTTTCAAACTAAATCACCTCATCCCAATTTCTTTGTAACCCATCAACACAACACATTTAATTTAGTTTGGGTTTGATTTGCATTTTGGCCAAATTCTTTGGGCTTTCACATACTCATCTATCATAAATCATAATTAAAGTAGATTATCACTTTTTCCAAAGTAATTTTGACATGCCTCCCTTGAGTTTAAGAAACTAACACAATTCAGAAGTTATATGATTAATTAATAAGGACCTCCCCTGTTAGAGTCTGCATGCCCAACATTGCCGTTACTTTTACAACATTAAATTAAATATTAAAAAAAAACAATAAACACCAAAGCTGATGCATATACTTAATATCTTGGTCCAATGTTCTTGCTTTCATTTTATCAAAACGCCTCTTGTGCCTGCTCCATATCTCTTGATTTAATGTATCTTTAATCCAAACTTCACTATTTTCTCAAAAGCTTCTATTGCTTCATCATTCATCAACCCTTCTACCTTTAACATATCTCCACGAAATCAAAGCTAATGTATTTTTATTTGCGAACATTTGCTTCATTACACTCACTAAGTCCCAAATTAATTTAAATTGCTTAATTTTACCAAAAGATTCAGTCAAAGCACTGCAACTCTCAGTGCTGTATTGTAACCTTATGCTTCTTAACCCACCTAAAGATCAATAAAGCTAGAAAACTTGCACTGCTCAATCTCTTAAAAACCTCAAGAACAAGCATTGGAGATGCCTAACTTGAAGCATTCTCAAGTGAAGAATCTATATTGAAGTGTTTTTTATACAAATTTACAGGTTCCTTCATTACAGCTGTGATTCTTTTTGCTTAAATTTTCTATTTGGACATTTGGGTCTTCTACTTAAATAAGTTTTTAGCTGAATTTTGAATCGTGATCTAAGAAAAAGAATTGGTAACATAGGATGACATAAATGTTCCTTAAAACGATGGATAATTAGATGAATACGAGATGATGAATACTAAGAAGAATTTTTTTTTCAAACATAGTCTTTTGCAACAAAAAATAAAAATTGTATAAATTTAACTCTCTGATGAGTTTTCAAATCAGATTTATAAACTTGATATTTGCACAAATCGAATGTAGACGGTGATGTTCTCACTCTTGGAAAAACTAAATTAAAACAAAAAAATTATGCTAAGATCAAAAGGGTAATGTAGTGCATAGTATTGGAAAGGGAATTTTTATGGTTTTATTGGGATGGTTCGACACAACCCAATCTTAACAAAAGTTGACCTGAAATATTTTAACCAAATCCAACCCAAACCAGTCCAGTGGTTTGGTTGGTTATGATTTATGGGTTTTTAGCCCACCCCTAGCTGAAGACTATGAGCTTCTTCCCTATTAAGACTATGTTTCTGAATGAAGTATCCATCATTTTTGTTTGGTGAATTATTATATTTTCTTTTGTAAACTGTGGAGTATTGACTACTGTTGTTGTTGTAGCTTGAGAAGCTAAGCGATGTACAGTGCCAACCCGAGTCACAGCTCAAGTTCATCACAGAAGCCTGGTTGCAGGTAAATATCTGATTTTGGCTTTTATGTCTACAGATAGCTGATTGTCTTTTTTGACTATAAAATATCCAGCATTCTTACATCATATAACATTTTCTTTTTCTTGTTTGTAGATAGTTGAATGTAGGCGGGTTCTAAAGTGGACATATGCATATGGATATTATTTACCGGAGCACGAGCATGCTAAAAGACAGTTCTTTGAGTATTTGCAGGGTATATCAGATCCTCCATTTCCATGCTGGCATTTTGCTTATCTTTGGTTTGTTCTAATTACTGTTCCTGTAGGTGAAGCTGAGTCTGGGTTGGAACGACTACATCAATGTGCAGAGAAGGAGCTTCAAATTTACCTTAATGCAGATGATGGCCCATCAAAAGATTTTAATAAATTCAGAACAAAACTTGCTGGATTGACAAGGTTTGTACTAATTGAATATAATTTTCTATGAATAGTTTGCATACTAATGGCTAAATCTTGATGTGATTGCAATATCTTTATCTTGAAATAACACAGCCAGTTTGGTAATTGGTGTTGGGTAAATTTTATCTGCTGCTTCCTTTTCTTCCCAGATATTATAAAAATTAGCTTGGTAGTTATTAGCATTATACATATTCTTTTCCGTTTTTGTTCGTGAGCATGTGAGTGACCCAATTTGTGTTTGCAAATCAAACAATTCCTTTGTTTTCATATTGTATGGTTACCACACATCCTATAGTAGGAAGGGAGAAAAAAAAAAAAACCAACATTGCACACAAGCAATTCTTCAATCCTTTTTATTTGCATAGAAGCAGATTTGGAAAATCGTTGTCGTGTTAATAGAATAATGATGTGATTCCTATGACAACAGTGTGACAAGGAATTACTTTGAGAATTTGGTTCGAGCTCTCGAGAATGGTCTATCAGATGTAGACACGCGTGCTACCTGCAGCAGGACAGGGAGCTCAAAGAGCCTGGGAGGTACCAGTAGGGGAAGAAGTGGGAAGAATAAGGGTTCGACATCCAGATCAAGTGGGTCCAATAAAAACATTGATGATTCCAGCCACTGGTCCTGTGATCAGTGCACCTATGCGAATGTCAATTCTGCCACTGCTTGTGCGATGTGCCAGCATTGCCGGTAAATATTTATCCCCTCTGCAGATTGACCCACCTGGATGGAGAGACATTGGCTTTGCCTCATTGACTATTAGGTCTCAAGGGCAGCATTGCCTGGGGAAGAAGTAAGTCTCCGTTTATTCTCTTGGAAATCAAATGACTACAATTGAAATTGAAAATAAGGGTGGGAAGGGAATCAAGGAAGGATTTGTTCTGTCTTGTGTTCTTGGAATGGGATCTGTATATAGTTTCTTCCATCCTTGTCAGTCTTAACTTAATTCTGCCATCTGTCAGGGTCATCGATAGAAAATGTATTATTTATCGTTAGTCTTTGTGTCATTTATTCAAGTTACTAAATAGAATTTGTAATACGCTTGAAACATTCAAGTGGATTGTAAAAGTGGAAGCTACTTGCGGATATCGACTTGCATTGTCACCTGGCCAGGATGAAATAAATTTGTTTTGCCAATGTCTTGATGGCCTTCTTGTGTGGCAAGCACTTTGTATTATGTATATCGTGATAGGTTTTTATTGGTTACCACTGCTAATGAAAATTCCCGTCGGTGATCATGTCAAGTATGGACTTGTAATGTGGAAATGTGATAAGACCCGCAATTTTGTGAACATTGTGGGGATGCATTTGTTAATTCTCGGATATGAAGATATCAAATGGGATACATAAAACTGGGATGAATGCACTTTTGGGACGAGACTCTTGAAGAGTTTTGTCTATTCTTTGGTTATGTATGATCTATATCTCCCTTCTTTTCAAAATAGAAATAGGGGAATTTTGGAAATATTGAGGACTAGTGCATATTTTTCGTTGGGATTTCCTGGAAAAAATTGTCGTATCTTTCTACATGCAAGAATTGTTGGGGTAAAAAAAGGAATCAAATAAGTATTTGTTTGGTATGGTTTATGTAATAGTTATATGTGCTTATTTAATCTTATAAGTTCTTATTAAAATTTTTGTTAGTTTTTTTTAGTAGAATTTTTTAATATTAAATAAGTTATTTTGTCTCTACTAGTAAAAGTTTAAATTTTCGTTTTTTTTGGAGTAGATGTTGAAATTTTTTTTAAATGTTAAAATGTGTAAAATATTTTTTACTTATTTAACAATTTTATTTCATTATTTTTATAACATCAAAATTTTTTTTATTAAAATAATTTTATAATTTTTAATAAAAGCTCTCATTGATAACCAAACAATTAAAATTTTTTTGGGTGAAAGTTTTACTTATAAAAGCTCTACTAATAAAAGTTCGGCTTAAATAAGTTTTTATTTGAAAAGTTATACTAAACGGAGCCGAAGAGGCTAAGACTGTTTGATTTTGAGGTGTTGTGATTTAAAAATTAATAGTATGTAATAAATATGACTTTTAAATAATAATTGTGATAAAAATTATAAAAATTTAATAACTTTTTTTAATCATAAGAGTATGAGATCAAATTAATTTTGTAACGACCCAAATCTAGCATGTACGGAGTACATGGTAAAGAAGATTACTTACAAATCGTAATTCTTATACAAAAAACTGAAACTGAAATAGCTCAAATTTTTATTAAACAAATCCACAAGTCTAATACCAGATATTTTCTCCCAAAGCCATAATATAACAAAAGTCTAAAAGCTCTTCGATTACAAGTTCATAAAATAAACAAACTTAAGGGAAACAGAAGTTCATCTGTTCTTAGTCAACTAGCAAAAGCAAATAAATCTCTACCTCCAAAGCACACCTCTCAACAAGTTACTTAATTTGAAAAAAGCAATGATAAAGGGTGAGCCGTCAACTCCGTAAGTAAAACTATTCCAACACACTAGAGTTATCGAGTACCAAAAGATTTGCAAGCCTTTTATCGATAAATACATTAAAAATGTAAGTTTTACAAAATGACATCTTATAACAGATGCACTTAAATTCATAAGTAATTCAGATTATCAAAAGCATAATTAATTATGATAACAAATTGTACAACATATATAAAAAAAAAACAAAAAGTTAGCTTATGTCATATAGTGTCAACTATACTCGCCGGTCAGAAACAGAATCATAATCAAGATATCGTGTGCACACTCAAAACAGAAATCCAATACTGGTCCAGAACATATATATCATATAATACGATCATAATCATAATAAGAATGACTATGAACAGTGGGCCAAAATATTTAAATTTATTTCTTCATATATAATAACTTGCACGTGACACTTTGTACTAGATGTGGCACTTCGTGGCACTTTGGCCCTTGAGAGGTGGCCCCATACAGCCTCAAGAGGTGGCCCTCGCATAAAGTTTTCATAAATAATCTTAATCGAGTATGTGAACAAAACATTCATATCAGTTTCATAATAGATCATAACAATGATTTAGGCTTGCAAAACAAATTCTATTCTAATATTTTATAGACAATTTCATAATATATAATCATTTAGCAAAACAAATTATACATTTGAAGGCATTTTAGAGTATTTTGCTAAAACCATAAAAATAATATAATTTTCAGATTTGAAACCATTTACATAAACTAATTTTGTTATGAAAATCAATTAATTTTTAAAGAACTATAATAAACAAATTTTCTTATAATAATATCAAAATAATCATACATATCCAGTACATTAGAAATGACGTTGTTATAATAAATCCTTATGTGAAAACCATCACATATAAACCCAGGAACATTCATGTTAAATTACCAAGAATCAATAACAGAATATGCGGAAGCGTACTTGAATCCATAACGCTGAATCCCCTCTGGATCTGTGTGGTTGGCCTTCCAGATCAGCACGTATATCCTAGAGAGCCCTTTAATTCTCTCTGTGCACTCTATCTGATAATGGGATGTCAGAAAGAATAGAAAGATACGTGTGACCTGGGGACCATAATCACTTATATAGACAACTTATCCTGTTGTCACTAGGTATTCCTAATTCTACCCATCATAGAATTAGAATATCATTAGGTCTCTATACATTAAAGGCCCACACCCTATTAGATACATTAAAACCCATATTACCGAAAACCTTATGGATCACTTTTAATTGGGCTTAACCTTATATGACAGTCCACAACACATAATTATTCACATATAAGCCCAACGTTGGATTAAGGATCCAACATTATTGGATTAAATAATCCAACAATCTTCCACTTGGGCTATATGTGTAACCTTATAATTATGCTTTGTAAAAATAACCGTATGAGCTCAACCTTACTGTCATTACCGAAATGTATCTATAACCAATCCCGTCCATCAATCATACCAACATAGGATCAAAGCGGCCTTCGTTACAACTGTCGTAACTCGACCCATCAATGGTTACAATGCCAATACAACTGAATGACATGGATCATGATGTAGATGTGTAGCATGGAAATTTCATGTAATGTGATCTTAACATGCCTATTTCCAATTGGTCCACCTTAAACCTTAGTGAGATCAAACTTTACCAAAAATCAGAGTGTGTGAACAAACTAAAACATTATTTTTGCAGAAAATAACCTTAAAAAACCATAAATTGAAATAACAAAAAATGTCTATATTATAAGGGCATCTAAAATTATAAACTCCCACTAAAACTGAATATCCTTTAACAACATGACACCCATACGAGCAGTGTGCTCATGAAACATTTTGGGTGGCAATCCCTTAGTAAGCGGATCCGCAATCATGGATTTTGTGCCAACGTGCTCTATAGACAACTGTCCACTCTGAACTCTTTCTTTAACAACTAGGAACTTGATCTCTATATGCTTCGACTTCATCGAGCTCCTGTTGTTATTGGAATACATCACTGCTGACTTATTGTCACAAAATAATTTGAGTGGCCTATCAATGCCATCTACAATACGCAGCCCCGTGACAAAATTCCCCAGCCATGTTCCATGATTTGATGCCTCATAACATACTATGAACTCTGCTGCCATCGTAGAAGAGGCTGTAAGAGATTGTTTAGCACTCTTCCAGGAAACAGCACCCCCAGCTAGTAGATAGATATAGCCCGTCGTGGACTTCATACTATATTGGCATCCAGCAAAATCAGAGTCAGTATACCCAATGATCTCAAACTGATCCGACCTCTGATATGTGAGCATGTAGTCTTTTGTTCTCTGTAAATGCCGTAAGACTCTTTTGGCTGCTCTCCAATGGTCTACTCCTGGATTACTCAAATATCTGCCCAACATCCCAGTAACGTACGCAATATCCGGTCGCGTACAAACCTGAGCATACATTAGGCTTCCTACTACTGACGCATAAGGAATCTTCTGCATTTCCTTTTCCTCAAAATCATTTTTAGGGCACTGCTCGAGACTAAACTTGTCTCCCTTAGCAACTGGGGTATCACATGGTTTACAATCTTGCATGCCATATCTTTTGAGAACCTTTTCGATATAGCTCTTTTGTGATAATCCAAGAATACCTCGGGAGCGATCCCGATGTATCGGTATGTCGAATACAAAAAAGGCGTCACCAAGATCTTTCATCTCAAAATTCTTAGCTAGAAATCTCTTGGTTTCGTGCAATAAGCCTATATCGTTGCTCGCAAGCAAAATGTCGTCGACATATAAAACCAGAAAGACGTACTTGCTCCCACAGAACTTATGGTATATGCAATCATCAACTAAATTCATCTAAAAACCGAACGAGATGATTACTTGATGAAACTTGAAATACCATTGTCGAGATGCTTGCTTGAGCCCATAGATGGATTTCTTAAGTTTGTAAACCATATTCTTTGGGTCTCCGGACACAAAGTTTTCTAGCTGCACTATATAGATCGTCTCATCAATGTTACCATTGAGAAACGCTGTCTTCACGTCCATCTGATGTAACTCAAGATTGAAATGCGCCACCAATGCCATTATAATCCTGAAAGAGTCTTTCGAAGAAACCGGAGAGAAAGTCTCTTTATAATCAATGCCTTCTTTCTGTGTAAAGCCTTTTGCGACAAGGCGTGCCTTGTACCTCTCCACATCGCCTTTCGAATCCCTCTTGGTCTTAAATATCCATTTGCAACCAATGGGTTTCACACCTTCTGGCAATAGGACAAGTTCCCATACGTCATTGTCCTTCATTGACTTTATCTCCTCATTCATGGCATCAATCCACTTTTGAGAGTTAGAACTTTCCATGGCTTGACGGAAATTGATTGGATCATCTTCCATCACTCTAATGTCAACCTCATGTTCTTGGAGAAATACAATGTAGTCGTCTGGCACTGCACTTCTTCTTTCTCTAGTGGATCTCCTTAATGGCATAGGTTCTTGAGGTGGAAGAGTTTGTTCTTCTGGAATAATTTCTGGTATAGGGTGTCCTTCATCATTGTCTTGATCTGTTGTGTCTTGAACAAGGCCAGAAATAAGACCCTGATCAATGCCAATAACACCTGTGGGAATATCAACATGTTTCTCTTTAAAGACAATGTCTCTAACTGTATCTCCCCCCGCAAACTCGACATCCTCAAAGAACTGTGCATTTCCCGACTCGAAAATAGACTTAGTCTTGGGATCATAAAACTTGTACCCCCTTGATCTTTCAGAGTATCCAATGAAGTAACAACTCACCGTCCTTGAGTCCAGTTTCTTTTCATTAGGCCTATAAGGCCTTGCCTCCGCTGGACATCCCCAAACATGTAAGTGCTTTAGACTCGGCTTCTTGCCCGTCCAAAGTTCGTAAGGGGTTTTGGCAGTCGCTTTAGTTGGAACCCTGTTAAGGATATATCTTTGTAGATCTTAAGCGCTTCGCCCCAGAGTGATTCTGGTAAAGTAGAATGACAAATCATACTCCTTAGCATGTCTTTAAGCGTTCTATTTCGTCTTTCAGCAACACCATTCATAGTAGGCGAACCCGGCATAGTGTACTGTGGGATGATACCGCATTCCTCAAGGAACTTAGCAAACGGTCTTGGACGTTGTTCACCTAAACCATCATATCTACCATAGTACTCACCACCACGGTCAGATCTGACGCTTTTGATTCTTTTGCTGAGTTGATTCTCAACTTCAGCCTTAAAATTTTTGAACATATCCAAGGATTGGGACTTTTCGTGAAGGAGATATATGTAGCCATATCTAGAAAAATCGTTTATGAACGTCATCAGATATTGTTGACCATTCCAAGAAGCCGTAGGGAATGGCCCACAAATATCTGTATGTATGACTTCTAAGACGTCTAAAGTCCTGTTGGCTTCAAATCTCCTTTTGTTGGTTTGTTTCCCCTTAATACAATTAACACAAATATCAAAATTTATAAAATCTAAGGGGTCGAGAATTTCGTCTGACACAAGTCTCTCTATTCTCCGTCTGGAGATATGACCCAATCTCTTATGCCATAACGCAGCCGAATTCTCATTGGTTAATTTTCTCTTGACACCTCGTGTACATAATTGCAGGGATTCTCCAAATGAAGCAATTGTATCCAGCAAATAAAGATTATCATAATCTGACAAAGAACCGGAACCAACCAATTTTGAATCATGAAACAAACTGAATTTTCTATCCTCAAATGCACAAGAAAAACCAGATTTGTCCAAAGCGGGAATAGAAATCAAGTTCCGTCTAAAAGATGGAACAACAAATGTTTCATCAAGATCCAAATAAAATCCAGTCTTTAATAATAATATGAATTTTCCAATTGCTTCAACTTCAACTGTTTTGCCATCGCCCACATAGATGTATCTTTCACCATCATTGGGCTTTCGACAATCTATGCAACCCTGCATAGACACACTGATGTGTGTTGTTGCTCTAGAATCTATCCACCATGTGTGTCTAAGCACTGAAGTTAAATTAACCTCAGAACAAACCAAATTGTGTCCTTTAACTCCACAAAAGAAACAACTAGTGCTTTCTGGATCATCCAGTTTCTTTTGTTGTTTCCTTTGAGGTTCTATATCTGCAGCTTCCTCATCCTTCTTCCTCATTTTGCCCTTATCCTTGCCCTTATTCCTCATTGAAATTAGATTTGTCAATAGCGTATTTGAATTTATCTTTTCGTTCTTGACAAACCTCTTTTCAATTTCTGCAAGGAATTCCTTAGCTGTAGTTGCCTTTTTAGACATTAAGCCTCTGAATGCTTCCGGAATGGCCCTCGTCATGATTGTGATACACATGCGATTTGATCTCTCCCACCTTTCTATTTCCCTTTTTATAATCAGGGGTATTTTCATCCGTAAGAGGTGAGGGAGAATCATTCCTTAACGCAAGGTTAAAATCCATGACTCCGAGAACTATTAAGAGGTTCTCTCACCATAAGTTGAAGTTAGAGCCATTTAGCATAGGAATTGAATTGATATTGGCTGTAGTATTTGTAGTAGACATAACTGAACAGAGAACAATTAAACAATCAAAACATGCTCCTATAAGTCTCAAAACAATAATAAATTCAAATAAAGGTAAACCCCATCTCAAGATACCGGGCACTCCATTAATATTTCATCTTTGGGCAAAATATTAACTTGTAAGGGATATCTGGGTTTAGCAATCAAACACTGATAATAAGAACATGTCAAACAATAAACCTTCCTTTGGGCCGATTTATTATTCACACGTAAAACCGAATAATCATCACGTGTTTATTACCACAAGTGCACATGCAACTTTGTTAAATATGGACCTACCTTTGGGCCGATCGATATTTACAGAAATTACATGTACAAAATCGTTTATATTCCAAAATAAATTAATTTCCACAAGAGAGGTCACTTTGGCGACATGTTGCTTCAATTAATTTATCTCAAAATACATATAACCAAACACCAATATTTGAATTTAAAATTGTACAAAAAATTACCCTTTTTTAAAAAAATTATTTTTGGGTCAAAGTCAACGGTCAACGGCTGACTTATGACCGGTCGGCCGTTGACCGGGTCGTTACTGTTCGGGTTGGGTTTGACCGACCTGTATCCATAATCCAAATTCAGAATCCAAATTTTTGAAACGGGTTGGCTTGGATCGGTTCGGGTTGAACCGACCCGGATCCAAGCAAAACCCTACCCGAAACTTTTTTTTTTTTTTTGAGCAGCGGTTCTGCTGCTTCTCTTCTTCCTTAGGCGGCGGCCATGGCTGCCGCTCTAACCCTTTCTTCATGCGGTGGCCATGGCTACCGCTTCTCCCAACAAGTCGCAGCTTTCCACGCCAGAAAATCGGCTGCCGTTTTGATGTACTTTGCCGCGGCGTTCAGCCGCTGTTCTCACTCTCCAGCGCAGCCATCTTGCGCTGCAGCAGCGTAATCGCAGGAGCCAGTGGCGTGAAATCACGCAGCGCTGATTCAGGCGAGTCAGCAGCGCGCTGGAGCACCTGCAGCTTGTTATAATAAATCCTTATGTGAAAACCATCACATATAAACCCAGGAACATTCATGTTAAATTACCAAGAATCAATAACAGAATATGCAGAAGCGTACTTGAATCCATAACGCTGAATCCCCTCTGGATCTGTGTGGTTGGCCTTCCAGATCAGCACGTATATCCTAGAGAGCCCTTTAATTCTCTCTGTGCACTCTATCTGATAATGGGATGTCAGAAAGAATAGAAAGATACGTGTGACCCGGGGACTATAACCACTTATAGACAACTTATCCTGTTGTCACTAGGTATTCCTAATTCTGTCCATCATAGAATTAGAATATCATTAGGTCTCTACATATTAAAGGCCCACACCCTATTAGATACATTAAAACCCATATTACCGAAAACCTTATGGATCACTTTTAATTGGGCTTAACCTTATATGACAGTCCACAACACATAATTATTCACATATAAGCCCAGCGTTGGATTAAGGATCCAATATTATTGGATTAAATAATCCAACAGACGTTACTTATCTCGACAAAAGCAATGATCAAAATACATCTCTAAGCCTCCAACAGCCTCAAACACCTTAAACAAATATAAGATATAATTATTACACTTATTCCAACATCCTGATTTTCTAACTCATACCCGTACAAGTATGATTCTTTGAATTTTTAATCTTAATCTAATAATCAAAATGACACAATATTATACAGAACCATTCTGGACATCCATGAGTATCTTCCATAAAATTTTCTGGACGAACTGATACCAAAAGCATTTTCAAAAATATTTGTTTCTTAACAAGTTCAAAATTGTCGTACAGTGCCTTAACCAAATAGTAAAGGATCCGAGATTTTTATAAAATTATATATTAATCAGAAAATTATGAAATTAAAACTGGGAATACTAGACACATAAAATAATCTCTATTTAAAATTTCAGAATTTTTCGAGTTCATTTGGCACTCCAAATAATTTTGTGAAATTGGTCATTCTGCTAAAATCACAATTTTCCAGTGCAACAGTGTTTGTTTCGAAATCCATATAAGATCGAAAATTTATTCAATAAGCCATGCATGTCTAGTTTATAGAAATATGAGATTCTTTTCAAGAATCATCTTTAAAAATATATGTTTTGTTATGAGATATCCATGCTGTCTAGAAACTGTTCAGTGTGTTATTATATCATGGATTAACTAACAAGACTCAACAATAAAATAACTCACTAAACACAACTTAAACACATTCTAAATTATGCATAAAAGTCTGTAACATTCTAAAATCATGTAAAATAAAACTCTTAATAGAACACAAAAATAGGAAATCTAGTAGAGCGAATGCAAAGTAAGACTCATTAATCGTTAATACCCTCTTCTAAGCAAGAGTTTGAGTCCTAGGGTATGAGCAAAGAGTAATGAGCAGCTGAGAGAATGAAGAAAATATCGTTTGTGAATTTATGGTTATGGAAGAGGGGACAAAAAGTGTGATTTTATAGGGAATCATAGGAAACTCTATTAATTTTGAAAAGAATAAATCTTTTCCAAAATAATTCCATAAATCCTAATTAGGGATGTACCAATCCTTGTTATTAATTTATAGTTTTGTTCTTTTCAGAATAAATCTTTTCGAAAACTTTAATTTTGTCCCTTTCAGACTTTTCAATAATATTTTCATTATTCAAAAAATTTATTTCTCTATAATATGCCAATCTTTTATTTTCCGCATCATCGAGGGAGAGACAGAGAGACGGGTAAAACATACACAAGGCAACCCTCATGTTACCAACCATGTCCATGTAGCAGGTGTATTTACCATTCATCGGTGGGAGCATCATAAAATCAGAGTAAGGTAAAAGAAATCGTACTCATTTGTCAAAACCAACGCCAAGAACCAACTGTGCAAGGTGAGTCAAATATGGTTTTGCTTGGGAACTGCTGCTCAGGATTGGTCCCAGATTCTGAAGATCAGCATTGAATTCCCTCTCAAATTTGCTGCAAATAAGACACCAATTTAAAAGAGTAGCTCATGCGTGAGTGTTTGTGTGTGCTGCAGCCACTTTCTTAATACTTACAGGATTGATTTAGTCAACTTTAATTAGTTTAATATTATCTTTAAAATATCAACAAGAATATTTGAATATACTTGGAAGGATCAGAAGAAAGATACAAAATATTCTCAATATTAGAAAGCCAAAGGCAAGAAAATGATAGTATTTGTCTTACTCAATGTCTGCTCTACAATAATATAAATACACAAGCTATTATAATAATTACAAAAAGAAAGTCAAAGGAAATTAAATAACAGAGATGTGTAAACCAGTTTTGTTTTGTGGGTAGTAGTTGTTTGGTGGAGTTGGTAGTGGTTATAATTATAGAGTAATTTTCGGATACCTCCCTTGAGGTTTGTCCTTGATACACTTAGAAAAAAAGTATGCATATATTAACACATAACACCCCTGGTGTGTATCACCGTTTGGAAGCTGTTAAGTGTTCAAGGGCAATAACGTAATTGTAAAAGTGAAGGTGCCTGTTTTAACTTATTTGTTTTATCTACAACTTAAAATGGTGGTGGAGGCATCAGACTTGACCAAATTTCATTTTTCAAGAAATAGAACTTATGCTTGTAGATGCACTATTAGAAGTAAACGAGCATCTTGGAATTTCTTCCTCAATTCAACAGCCAGCAGAATTTTGGAAAGTAAACATAGAAATTCATTTATGATTTCGTAGTAATTTCCGTTATTGTATAGTGTCGATATTGTCTTTAAAAGTAAAGTTTCGTACGTGCAGCAAACAAGACACACACATGCCAAACTCGATCCAGCACGCAGAGCATTCTCTCTTCGCCAAACTCAATTCAACACACAGAGTATTCTCTCTTCCTTGCAGTTCATCGAAAAAGTCTCCCCACAAAATCCAGCAAAATCATGCAGCTCCTCTCTCTCTCGTTAATCTGCTCAGGCTTGTCTCAGTCATTCACCACGCAGCTCCGTTCTCCATTCTGTCTCCATTGGATTTGGAGTTTCCCGCGGCCTCTCTCCCTCCCAAATCCATAGGCGTTGCTCTGTGAACAAAGTGATTTCAGTGCATTGCTTTCGCTCCCCCCAACACAATCGGCTTTTCAAGCTCAACCGCTTTAATTTATTGCTTTAATTTCTAGAATGGTTGTCAAGGATTTTAAATTCCACAATGTCTGTAATTAAAGATGAAGCTGTTGAATTGGGATTTTGTTTAAAAAAGAGATAGAGATAATGTTGCACAGAACACATGCTCTTTTGTTAAGAGTTAATTCGAAGAAAATGTCAAATTAATTGAACTACAAGAATTAATTAAAAAAATCACTTCTTTGAAAATCTTGTTGCTTATAAATGAACTGTTTTCCACCTTCAAGAACTCATCTTTCTTCTGCAACAACAATTGGTAAACACACAAATTAGTACTGCCATGTGTGTAATTACAAATTCTAGCAAAAGTTGGGCTGCTTATAATCCAGCCGAGAGAGCGAGGGAGAGTGAGAGAGCAGAGACAGAACGGAGAACCGAGCTTCCTAATGTAGTGACGGAGAATAAAGAACAGAGCAATGATTGAGACGGGCCTGAGCAAATTGACGGGAGAAAGAGGAGTTGCATGATTTTGCTGTGTGGTGGGGAGAAGGGGGGCTGCGTGAATTTGCCGATGAATTCTTTGAGTGCATGTGACTTGTTTCCTTGCAATAATAAGAGGTGCATATGTTTTGTTAGTTCTTGGAATGTGTAATAATAAGGGTATTATTGTATTTTCACAGCCCCGTCAAACGCTTCTCAAATGGTGATACACGCTAGGGGTGCTATGTGTTAATATATGCATACTTTCTCTTTAAGTGTATCAAAGAAAAATCTCAGGGGAGGTATCCAAAAATTACCCTATAATTATATCTATTTTATTATTGCATCCAAAAATCATCGTTGCATGTGGTCCACTCAAGTTGTCTGCCATGTCTTCAATATTCCCCCTCAAGTTGGAGCATGGATATTGATAGGGATGGCAAAATTTGGATCTGGATCTGGATTTGATCTTTTCGGTTTTGGGCTTGGATATAAACTCGGATTTTCCTAATCCGGATCTGATACAGTTCATCCAGAAAAATTCAGATTTTCGAATTGTGGATTTTAAGTCGGATTATTGTATCGAGTTAAAAAAGAAAAAAACCAAAAAATTCAAGACTAACATACATATCCAGATTCCGAAACATTCAAAAGCAAATATAGATTCTACATTTCAATGTTTCTAAGCAATAAAACATCCACAGATACTCCCCTGAACTTATTATTGAGTCTGGTCCTAATTCAACAGCCGTATCGTTTCGATTTTCTGCTTCCATAGGCATCGTGACCCTCACACACACTCTTTTATCACCCTGTTCAGACTCAGATACATCATCAATTCTTTGTACATTTTCCATACCCCACAAAAATTATGTCAAAATATAATTAATTTATAATTAACAAAATAACAACAAACCTAGCAAATTCTTCCATTCTATATTTTATTTTTAACTGTAACAACTCTATAAATTTTGAAGATACCATTTCGAATTTGTTAACAGTAACAATAAAAAATATTTCAAACCATAACTCACAAAATTACTTAAGCATAACAAATATTTGTTAATTACTTCTTTACCACCTCCCTCTAACCGATCTTTCACTTCCTTGGGACTCAGAGCTTCTTCCCCGTGCTGTGATTTGACTTCTTCTTCAACCTCTTCATTATCTTCTTCGGTACTCTCATTAATAATATTCTTATGATCATCGTCTTTGCCTTTATCCTCAAATTCCTTCAATGATTTAGTCTCCTCCTCTATAACACTATCTTCTTGGAGACCACCATCGTGACTTTCCTCTATGCTAATCTTTTCTTCATCATCTTCTTTCCTCCTTCACTTGATGATGATGATGAATAGAGCCACGAAGGCAGCGAAGCACATGGTTTGATCTGAATATGAGACGAGATGAAGAAGAAGGAAATGTTTGACTTTGGTTTTTGGCAGCTGCGGCTCCGATCTGTGAAAGTGAAATTAGGGCACTTAGGGTTTTTTTTTTCATTTTTAATGTTTCTATTTATATTAAAAATAATTTAAAAAATATAATATTAAAATAAGTTATCCGGGTTCGGGTCCGGATCTACGGGTTCATCCAAACTCGAACTTGGACTCGGATTCGTCCAGGTCAAGAAAATCACATCCGGATTCTGGATTTATTGCACTCCGGTACAGGTTGAACCCGGTCCACATTTTCTAGGTTCGTCCGGATCCTGGTTAAATTGCCATCCCAAGATGTCAATCATGCCCAACTTGCCAAGATGACAGAAATTATTGAGGAGCCAGAGGCTTAGTGAAAATGTCAGTAATTTGTTCGATTGTAGGCACATGAGCAGTTTTGATTGACCCAACCTGAATCTTTTCACGAATAAAATGACAATCTAATTCAACATATTTGGTTTGCTCATGAAAAACAAGATTTGCTACAATACGGAGTGCCGCTTTATTATCACAGTATAAGAGAGTTGGTTAAGCAAGATTGAGACCAAAATCCGCAAAGAGGAACTGTAACCATTGTAATTCACAAGTAGCTTGGGCCATAGATCTGCACTCCACTTCAGCTGTAGAACGGGAGACAACACTTTGTTTCTTGGTTTTCTAGGAGATAGGAGAAGATCCAAAAAAAATGCATAAACCACTTGTAGATCGATGAGTATTAGGAAAACTTGCCCAATCGGAATCTGCATAGGCAATTAGTTGGAGGGGAGTTGAAGATGCCATCAAAATGCCTTTTCTCGGACTTCCTTTCACATAAGTAAAACACGTAAGCAGGCTTCAAAGTGAGGCTGTCGTGGTGCCTGCATAAATTGACTAAAAAGATTAATAGAAAAAAGGATGTCTGGTTGAGTAATGGTTAAATAGAGTAGACGACCTATGAGACGAAGGTAAACGGACTGATCTGACAATAGATTTCCTTCTTCAGCACGAATTTTAACATTTTGCTCCATCGGTGTTGTAGAAGTACGATAACCTAACATTCCCATGTCTTCTAGGATGTCAAGATAATACTTTCGTTGACAAAGAAAGATTCCTTTTGATGAACGAGCAACTTCAATCCCAAGAAAATATTTAGGTGGCCCAAGATCTTTGATACTAAATTGATTATCAAGCATGTTCTTCAAAACTACAATTTCAGCTGAATCATCACCTGCCACCACAATGTCATCAACATAAATCAAGACAAAAAGAGAATCATTTTTTGTTTGCTTGGAAAAAAGAGTGTACTTTGCTTTTGACTAAGTGTATCCTTGATAGATTAAAAAATGTCTTAATTTGGCAAACCAATTGCGACTTGCTTGCTTAAGCCCATATCATGATTTATTAAGACGACACATATATTTCCCTTTCTTCCCCTGTCGACAATAGCCTGGTGGTATTTGCATATAAACTGTTATAATAAATCTTTACGTGAAAACCATCACATATAAACTCAGGAACATTTATGTTAAATCACCAAGAATCAACAACAGAATATGCGGAAGTGTACCTGAATCCATAACGCTGAATATCCTCTAGATCTATGTGGTTGGCCTTCCAGATCAGTACGTATATCCTAGAGAGCCCTTTAATTCTCTCTGTGCACTCTATCTGATAATGGGATGTCAGAAAGAATAGAACGATACGTGTGACCTGGGGACCATAACCACTTATATAGACAACTTATCCTGTTGTCACTAGGTATTCCTAATTCTGCCCATCATAGAATTAGAATATCATTGGGTTTCTACACATTAAAGGCCCACACCCTATTAGATACATTAAAGCCCATATTACCGAAAACCTTATGGATCACTTTTAATTGGGCTTAACCTTATATGACAGTCCACAACACATAATTATTCACATATAAGCCCAACGTTGGATTAAGGATCCAACATTATTGGATTAAATAATCCAATAATCTCCCACTTGGGCTATATGTGTAATCTTATAATTATGCTTTGTAAAAATAACCGTATGAGCTCAACCTGACTGTCATTACCGAAATGTATCTATAACCAATCCCGTCCATCAATCATACCAACATAGGATCAAAGCGGCCTTCGTTACAACTGTCATAACTCGACCCATCAATGGTCACAATGCCAATACAACTGAATGACATAGATCAGGATGTGGATGTGTAGCATGGAAATTTCATGCAATGTGATCTTAACATGCCTATTTCCAATTGGTCCGCCTTAAACCTTAGTGAGATCCAACCTTACCAAAATCAGAGTGTGTGAACAAACTAAACCATATTTCTGCAGAAAATAACCTTAAATAACTATAAACCGAAAATAATCGAAAAATGTCTATATTACAAGAGCATCCAAAATTACAAACTCCCACTAAAACTGAATATCCTTTAATAACATGACACCCATACGAGCAGTGTGCTCATGGAACATTTTGCGTGGCAATCCCTTAGTAAGCGCATCCGCAATCATGGAGTTTGTGCCAACGTGCTCTATAGACAACTGTCCACTCTGAACTCTTTCTTTAACAACTAGGAACTTGATCTCTATATGCTTCGACTTCATCGAGCTCCTGTTGTTATTGGAATACATCACTGCTGACTTATTGTCACAAAATAATTTGAGTGGCCTATCAATGCCATCTACAATACGCAACCCCGTGATAAAATTCCGCAGCCATGTTCCATGATTGGATGCCTCATAACATGCTATGAACTCTGCTGCCATAGTAGAAGAGGCTATAAGAGACTGTTTAGCACTCTTCCAGGAAACAGCACCCCCAGCTAGTAGATAGATATATCCCGTCGTGGACTTCATACTATCTTGGCATCCAGTAAAATCAGAGTCAGTATATCCAACGATCTCAAACTGATCTGGCCTCTGATATGTGAGTATGTAGTCTTTTGTTCTCTGTAAATACCGTAAAACTCTTTTGGCTGCTCTCCAATGGTCTACTCCTGGATTACTCAAATATCTGCCCAACATCCCAGTAACGTACGTAATATCCGGTCGCGTACAAACCTGAGCATACATTAGACTTCCTACTGTTGACGCATAAGGAATCTTCTGCATTTCTTTTTCCTCAAAATCATTTTTAGGGCACTGATCGAGACTAAATTTGTCTCCCTTAGCCACTGGGGTATCACATGGTTTACAATCTTGCATGACCTTTTCGATATAGCTCTTTTGTGATAATCCAAGAATACCTCGGGAGCGATCCTGATGTATCTGTATGCCTAATACAAAAGTGGCGTCACCAGGATCTTTCATCTCAAAATTCTTAGCTAGAAATCTCTTGGTTTCGTGCAATAAGCCTATATCGTTGCTTGCAAGCAAAATTTCATCGACATATAAAACCAGAAAGACGTACTTGCTCCCACAGAACTTATAGTATATGCAATCATCAACCAAATTCATCTCAAAACCGAACGAGATGATTACTTGATGAAACTTGAAATACCATTGTCGAGATGCTTGCTTAAGGCCATAAATGGATTTCTTAAGTTTGCAAACCATATTCTTTGGGTCTCCGGACACAAAGTTTTTTAGCTGCACCATATAGATTGTTTCATCAATGTCACCATTATGAAACGCTGTCTTCACATCCATCTGATGTAACTCAAGATTGAAATGCGCCACCAATGCCATTAAAATTCTGAAAGAGTTTTTCGAAGAAATCGGATAGAAAGTCTCTTTATAATCAATGCCTTCTTTCTGTGTAAAGCTTTTTGCGAAAAGACGTGCCTTGTACCTCTCCACATCGTCTTTCGAATCCCTTTTGGTCTTAAATATCCATTTGCAACCAATGGGTTTCACACCTTCTGGCAATGGGACATGTTCCCATACGTCATTGTCCTTCATTGACTTTATCTCCTCATTCATGGCATCAATCCACTTTTGAGAGTTAGAACTTTCCATGGCTTGACGGAAATTGATTGGATCATCTTCCATCACTCCAATGTCAACCTCATGTTCTTCGAGAAATACAATATAATCACTTGGCACAGCACTTCTCCTTTCTTTGGTGGATCTCCTTAATGGCATAGGTTCTTGAGGTGGAAGAGTTTGTTCTTCTGGAATAATTTCTGGTATATGGGGTTCTTCATCATTGTTTTGATCTGTTATGTCTTGAACAAAGCCAGGAATGAGACCCTGATCAATGCCAATAACACCTGTGGGAATATTAACACATTCCTCTTCAAAGACAATGTCTCTAACTATATCTTCCCTCGTAAACTTGACATCCTCAAAGAACTGCGCATTTTCTGACTCGAAAATAGACTTAGTCGTGGGATCATAAAACTTGTACCCCCTTGATCTTTCAGAGTATCCAATGAAGTAATAACTCACCATCCTTGAGTCTAGTTTCTTTTCATTAGGCCTATAAGGCCTTGCCTCAGCTGGACATCCCCAAACATGTAAGTGCTTTAGACTCGGCTTCTTGCCCTTCCAAAGTTCGTAAGGGATTTTGGCAGTCGCTTTAGTTGGAACCCTGTTAAGGATATATGCTGCAGCCTTAAGCGCTTCGCCCCAGAGTGATTTTGGTAAAGTAGAATGACAAATCATACTCCTTACCATGTCTTTAAGCGTTCTATTTCGTCTTTCAGCAACACCATTCATAGTAGGTGAACTCGGCATAGTGTACTGTGGGACAATACCGCATTCCTCTAGGAACTTAACAAACGGTCCAGTACATTGTTCACTTGAACCATCATATCTACCGTAGTACTCACTACCACGGTCAGATCTGACGCTTTTGATTCTTTTGCTGAGTTGATTCTCATCTTCAGCCTTAAAATTTTTGAACATATCTAAGGACTGTGACTTTTCATGAAGGAGATATATGTAGCCATATCTAGAAAAATCGTCTATGAACGTCATAAAATATTGTTGACCATTCCAAGAAGCCGTAGGGAATGGCCTACAAATATCCGTATGTATGAGTTCTAAGACGTCTAAAGTCCTGTTGGCTTCAAATCTCCTTTTGTTGGTTTGTTTCCCCTTAATACAATTAACACAAATATCAAAATCTGTAAAATCTAAGGGGTCGAGAATTTCGTCTGACACAAGTCTCTCTATTCTCCGTCTGGAGATATGACCCAATCTCTTATGCCATAACGCAGCTGAATTCTCATTGGTTAATTTTCTCTTAACACCTCGTGTACATAATTGTAGGGATTCTCCAAATGAAGCAATTGTATCGAGCAAATAAAGATTATCATAATCTGACAAGGAACCAGAACCAACCAATTTTGAATCATGAAACAAGCTGAGTTTTCTATTCCCAAATGAACAAGAGAAACCATATTTGTCCAAAACAAAAATAGAAATCAAATTCCGCCTAAAAGATGGAACAACAAATGCTTCATCAAGATCCAAATAAAATTCAGTTCTTAATAATAATCTAAATTTGCCTATTGCGTCAACTTCAACTATCTTGCCATCACCCACATAAATGTATCTTTCACCTATCACTTGGTTTTCGGTAGTTCAGACAACCCTGCATAGACACATTGATGTGAGTGGTTGCACCAGAATCTATCCACCATGTGTGTCTAGGCACCGAAGTTAAATTAACCTCAGAACAAACCAAATTAAGAAGCATACCTTTCTTAGCACGCCATGCGTGATAATTGATGCAATGCTTCTTCTTATGTCCTTCAGCTCCACAAAAGAAACAACCAGTACCTTCTGAAACACCTGATTTCTTTTGTTGTTTCTTTTGAGGTGCTGTAACTGCAGCTTCCTTATCTTTGTACATTTTCTTGCCCTTGTCCTTGCCCTTAGAGGTAGAGGCTAAGTGAGCACTTTTTGTCTTATCTTTCTTCAGCCTATCCTCTTCCTGAACACAGTGTGATATGAGCTCATTCAGAGACCAAGTCTCTTTCTGACAGTTATAGCTCACCTTAAACTGGTTAAACTGCGTTGGTAAGGATATTAGAACCAGATGCACTAGCAAGTCCTGAGAGAGTTCAAGCTTAAGTGCTTTTAACATAGAAGCTAGATGAGACATCTCCATAATATACTATCTGATATTGCCTTTACCCGTATACCTAATTGAAATTAAGTTTGTCAAGAGCGTACCAATTTCAGCCTTTTCGTTCTTGACAAACCTTTGTTCAATTTCTTCCAGGAACTCCTTAGCCGTAGTTGTCTTTTCAGACATTGAGCCTTTAAATGCTTCCGGAATGGCCTTCTTCATGATCATTATACACATGCGATTTGATCTCTCCCACCTTTCCAAAACCTTCTTATCATCAGAAGTAATCTCATCCGTAAGAGGTGGGGGAGAATCAACCCTTAACGCAAGGTCAAGATCCATGACTGCGAGAACTATTAAGAGGTTCTCTTGCCATGACTTGAAGTTAGAGCCATTTAGCATAGGAATTGAATTAATGTTGGCAGTAATATTAGCAGTAGACATATCTGAACAGAGAACAATTAACAATCAAAACATGCTCCTATAAGTCTCAAAACAACAATAATAAATTCAAATAAAGATAAACCCCATCTGAAGATACTGGGCACTCCATTAATATTTCATCTTTGGACAAAATATTAACTTGTAAGTGATATCTTGGTGTAGCAATCAAACACTGATAATAAGAACATATCAAATAATAAACCTTCCTTTGGGCTGATTTATTATTAACACGTAAAACCGAATAATCATCACGTGTTTATTACCACAAGTGCACATGCAACTTTGTTAAATATGGACCTTCCTTTGGGCCGATCGATATTAACAGAAATTACATGTACAAAACCGTTTATATTTCAAATAAATTAATTTCCACAAGAGAGGTCACTTTGGCGACATGTTGCTTCAATTAATTTATCTCAAAATACATATAACCAAACATCAATATTTGAATTTAAAATTGTACCAAAAATTACCCTAAAAAAAATTTTAAGGTCAAAGTTCCGTCAACGATCAACTATTGATCGGTCAACCGTTGACCGGGTCGGACTGTACCATATGACCAATACTCCCTAAGCATCCTCGATGGGAGTATGGCGTGCATGGTTCCTACGGAGCGTGCTAAGTCCGAAGAGAAGACGCTTTCGGCCATGCAATTCAAGAAGGCATTCAAGAAGGACCCAAGTTTCTTGGTCTCCATCCGTGAGCTGAACGAGGGAGAAGATCGCAGAGATGCTCCAAGCCAAGTCCCGCCGCTCATACAAGGAGTCCTCGACGAGTTTAAGGACGTCATGCCTCCGAAACTTCCAAAGAAGCTCCCACCTAGACGAGAGGTAGATCACGAGATCGAGTTGGAACAAGGCGCGAAACCTCCGGCCTTGGCGTCCTACCGCATGGCGCCACTCGAACTTGAGGAGTTGTGGAGATAGCTCAAAGACTTGCTGGACGCAGGCTACATCCGCCCATCCAAGGCTCTATTTAGTGCACCCGTCCTGTTCCAAAAGAAGAAAGATGGTTTGTTACGGATGTGCATCGACTATAGGGCGCTCAACAAGATCACCATCAAGAACAAGTATCCAATTCCAATGATAGCGGATCACCAACCTCCGGCAGGATTGTTGGAGCCCCTGCCACTAGCATCAAGGCCATGGGAGAGTGTCTCCATGGACTTCATAACGGCCTTACCCAAGTCTGAAGGTTGCGGAAGCATCATGGTTATGGTCGACCGCTACAGCAAGTACGCAACATTCATCGCCACACCACCTGATTGCAAAGCTGACGAAGCTGCCCGTCTTTTCATCAAGCACATAGTAAACTTTGGGGAGTTCCAAGGAGCATTGTGAGCGATCGTGACCCACGATTCACTGGCCGCTTTTGGACGGAGCTCTTCAAGATGTTGGGAACCGACCTCAAATTCTCAACAAGCTTCCACCCACAGACAGATGGGCAGACCGAGCGCATTAATAGCCTTCTTGAGATGTATCTAAGGCACTACGTAAGCGCTCACCAACGAGATTGGGCAAAGTTACTGGATGTTGCCCAATTCTCATACAATCTACAGCGAAGCGAGGCTACGGGCAAGAGTCCATTCGAGATCATCATGGGATTCCAACCCATGAATCCTAACGCCATAGCCTCGACATATGGTGGGAAAAGCCCAGCGGCTCACAAGCTCGCCCGCGAATGGCACGAAGAGGTAGACATCACGCGAGCATATCTCAACAAAGCCGCATGCAAGATGAAAAAGTGGGTTGACACAAGACAATGCCACGTCGAATACAAGGAAGGCGACCAAGTCATGATCAAACTCCTGCCCCAACAATTCAAGACTTTGCGGAAAGTCCACAAGGGGTTAGTACGAAGATACGAAGGGCCATTCCGAGTACTACGACGTGTGGGCAACGTCTCATACCAACTCCAACTTCCACCAAGGCTCAAGATTCATCCGGTCTTCCACGTGAGCCTTCTCAAGCCATATCACGGAGACAAGGGAGACCCAAGTCGCGGAGAATCAAGCCGTGCCTCAACAGCCGTTGTCACCGCATTTGACAAAGACGTGGAATACGTCATCACCGATCGAGTTAAGCGAAGAAGGGGCGTGCCGGCATACAACGAGTACTTGATGAAGTGGAAGAACCTCCCCGAAAGTGAAGCAACTTGGGAACGCGAAGAAGACCTATGGCAGTTCGCGGAACACCTCCAAAGCTACAAGCACGAGAGCGCGACGAAGACGCTGCGAGCATAGGTGGGGGAGGATTGTTACGGGCCGCTCAAACCTCCCGCAAACGGGGGCTAACTTTGCGCGCACGGGCACGCTCAGCAAAAGTCCATGTATAGGTGGGATGCACTTAGAAGAGGTTCGCTCAGCAATCACATGGGATGCGCTTAGCAAGGTGCACTCAGCACTGGGCCACCTCACATAACTAACCCACCGGGGTGCGCTTAGCAATTGGGCTAACCAAGGCGTGTGCGCTTAGCAATCCGGCCCGCATTCTAAAATTCTCTACAATTGTAAATATCCTAGAATTCTCTAGACTTTAGCATTTAAGTCCTAGGAGATATTTGTGCAAGTTGCCAACTTGCATGAAGGTTCTACACAAAAGCCCCCAACATCTATAAATAGGGGTGCCCACCACCATTTTGCACACCACATTTTCCACCACACACAACACACAAACTCTTGTAAAGCTCTCTTGTAATCATCTCTTTCAAGTAATGAAATCATATTGGTCATATTGCTCTCTCTTCTCTCTAGCAATCTTGCAAGCATCTTAGTTTGGCTAGCTTGAGAAGTTCTTAAGCCTTACTTAGCGACTTGTGTACTAGAAAGTTGTCTAAGTGCCGCACGGGTTGCTGCGCGCTAAAACTCATCTCGTGATATTATTGTTGTCTGCGGTTGATAGTTTCAATGAAAATTGATGATAGAATTGACAAAACGAATATATTTGGTGGTAGCGAATGATCCTTTGACCAAAGTTTTCATTATTATTATTTCTTTCTCATTTAATTACAGTTCCTATTAGGTTATTATTTTCATAGTTTTAGTTTATGTATTTCTTGCAATTTAGTTAAAAATTCATAAAATCCCCTTTTATTTATAATTGGTATTTATTATTAATAATATTATTATAATCATTATTATTATTTTATTTTAAGTCTTTGTTTTAGAATTAATAATAAATAGAACTAACATATTCTTCGTGGGATCGATCCTTATTTGCTCTATACTAGTTATTTATATTATTAATAAGGTTTTAAATTTGGTGTACCCTAACGACACTACCAATAACACAAAATATCCCTAGAAGTATAAATAGTTCTTGTAGCCAAATCATAAATCTTATACCCTTTTTGTCCAAAAGGATACCTTATGAATATCCCAAGTTTTGAACGAGCATCAAATTTATGTCTTTGAGGTGAAAGATTATGAGCAAATTAAAGGCATCCAAAAACTTTAAGGTGAGAGTAGGACGGAGGATTACCAAGTATCATTTCATGTGGAGTTTTATTATTTAGGACATGCGAAAGAATTTTGTTAATTAAATAAACAACAGTAAGAACACATTCCCCCCAAAAATTTAAAGGAAGATTAATTTGGAATCGTAATGTTCGAGCAACATCAAGTAGATGGCGATATTTTCACTCCACCACTCCATTTTGTTGTCGGGTGGCAACACAACTTCGTTGATGAATGATTCTATGAGTTTTAAAGAAGTCTTGTAAATCTTTGGATATAAGCTTTGTTCCATTATCAGTTCGAACTCCTTTGATGGGAAAAGCAGAGTGTAAATCATTAGAGGAAAGAACAAGAGCACCATCAGTTTTTATTTTTCTTACTCTAGTATCATACTGAGTAGATACCCAAAAAAAAAAAATGATTTTAAGACATTTTGAGTTTCAGACTTATGTTTCATCAAGAAAACCAAGTGCAATGACTAAAATCATCAACAATAGTTAAAAAATAGTGAGCAACAGAGTTACTAGGAATAACAAAACTTCCCCAAATATCACAATGTATCAATTCAAAAGGCGAAGTACTTTTTATTTGACTTGAAGAAAAAGAAGTTCTTGCATGTTTCCCCAAAGGGCGGACATCGTAAATTTTTTTATTTGAAAAAGAAACTTCAGGAGCTAAAGCAGAAATAGAACTTGAGCTGTTTTTAGCAGGATGACCTAAACGCCAGTGCCAAATATCAAATGAAGGCTTCACATTTGCATAAAGATTTGTTGAACGTTGCAGGTGATAAAGACCATTCCAACATTTACCCACTCCAATCGTTTTCTTTATGGTGGGATCATGAAATATACAATTGTCAGGAAAAAATGTCACTGAGCAATTAAGGGCTTTTGTGATCTGTGATACCGACATCAAATTGATTTTAAAATATGGTATGAGAAAAAGATGATCAAGGTGGAGAGAAGAATTAATGGAAGTAGCACCAATTTTAGTTATTTGTGCAGTAGAATCATCAGCCATTTGAACGCTTGAGAGAGAAGTGTTTGGTGATAAAGATTGAAGGAGTTGAGGTGAGGAACACATATGATTTGTGGCTCCACTATCAATTATCCAAGTATCATCAAGAGAGGAACTAAGGGCAATAACTGCAAAATTTGTGAGGGGATCATTTCTACCTTGTTGTAGTATTGCAAGGATTTGATCATATTGCTCTAGTGTTATTGCCGCAGAAGATGTAGTGGTTGGTCCTTCAGTTTTGGAACTAGAAGTGGGTGGTTGCTCAGATGACACAGCAAAACCATGGGGCTGAGAGTGAGGAGTTTGTGAGGAAACATTATTAATGCGCTCTGGATAACCATGTAATTGGTAACATTTTTCTATAGGATGACCATTTTTACCACACTGAGTGCAGCGAACCCTTGGACGATTTTTTTATCCGCCTCATGAGGGGATGTTTGCCCATTTCCAGGTTTCCCAGGAGTTGGAAAGAATAACGTAGTTTAAAATTTTGACGATTATTGCCCTAAGACACAGCTAGTGCAGACCCTTCATTTGAGGTGGATGTCGGAACAGAGATTAGTAGCTGTCTCTCTTCTTACTATAATAATGAATAAATTTTATTCACTTTTGGCAATGGCTCATCTAACAAAATTTGACTCCGAATGGCTGAGTAGCTATCATTGAGACCCTGCAAAAATTGCATTCCACGATCTTGTTGCACCAATTGTGGCACTATCTTTGCAGCTCCACATGAACAACTTGGAATGGTTATATATGATGCCAATTCATCCCATAAAATCTTTAAATAAGTATAATAATTAGTGATAGACAGATCTCTTTGTTTACAATCTGAAATTGCCTTTTTTACCTCATAGATCTTTGTGCTATTAGGTTGGGACAAACGTTATTCCAAGTCCATCCAAATCGCTTGGGCTGTATCCGAATAGACGATGCTTGATGCAAGTTCTGGAACCATTGAACGAATAAGCCATGATGTATCCATGTCATTGGCTCGAACCCACTGTTCATGATTTGAAGAAGTGGAAGACATGGCAGATATCTTGAGGTGGACCACATGCAATGATGATATTTGGATGCAATAATGAAATAGACATAATTATAACTACTATCAACCCTACCAAACAACTACCATCCAAAAAACACGTTTACACATCTCCTTCATTTGATGTATTACTAGTGGAATCGGGCACCATGAAAGAAAAAAGAAAGAAGAAGAAAGGAGGAAATACAATTTAGAGCTCCTACTTTGATACCGTATTAGAAAGTCAAAAGGCAAGAAAATGATATTATTGAAGAGGTGGGCATTTTATCCGATCCGATCCGATTCCACGCGTTTCGATCCGAAAATAATTGGATTATGATCGGATCGGATGGAATAAAATACTCGATCGGATGAATTTTTGCCAAACCGTTACCCGATTCGATCCGAAAACCCGTTCGGATTGGCTGCAAAATTAAAAAAAATTGAAAAACTGAAAATATAAAATACTGCACAGCTCACACTCACACACATCACCATGCACTGCACGCCTCCCACCTCAAGTCTTCTTCAACTTCTCAACTCTCAGATCTTCTTCAACTTCTTAACTTCTCAAATCTCAACTTATCAACAAGAAAAGCAGGTAAGCTAAGCAAGCAGCCAAGCAATTTGACACACACACACACACCGTGAGCAAAAGCACTAAAGCAGCAACCCAATTTGCCCGCGAGCAAGCAGTCAAGCAATTTTTTGCATCCGGATTTGCTGCTCAGCCACCCACCGCGACCGAATCTGCTGCTCAGCCACCCACCGCTATCGGATTTGCTGCTCCGCCACCCACCGCCACCGGATCTGCTGCCGAGGCTACGGATCTGTTGCTCTAGCCTCCATATCACCAAGCTCCACCCAAACCCGACAAGAAGCAACCCGAATCCGAATTTCCCTTTCGCAATTTGAACTTTGAAGCTTCCAAGTTCCATCCATGGTAATATGGTATATATATAATTCAATAATTGTAAACTTATAATGTGTATTGTGTAATATATTATATATTATATGTTAAATTATTAATTAGTTTAATAATATGTAATATATATTGTTAAATTTTAATTATAAAATTGTATTGATTTTTTATCGGTTAATTGTTAATAATTAATTTTTGTATGAAGCGAAAAATTGTAGAGAGCAATTTCTTCGCAGATGGTAAACCGTTTAGCACAAACGGCTAGGCGATAATTTCTTGTTGGATTTCTTGTTATTTCATCCAATCCGAACACGATCCAAACCTTATATTATCTGAATCCGATCTGATCCAAATTTAATTCGAAATTTCGATCCGATCCGAATTAGTTCGAATAGAATCGGATCGAATTACAAGTTTGGGTTGAGTTCGGATAAAAATTTCGCCAATTCGATCATCCCAAAATTCGATCGGGTTGATCTGAATTCGAAAATGCCCACCTCTAATAAATACACAAGCTGTTGTAATAATTAGAAATGAAGGAGATGTGTAAACGTGTTTTGTGGATAGTAGTTGTTTGGTGGGGTTAGTAATAGTTATAATTATGTCTATTTCATTATTGTATCAGAAAATCATCGTTGCATGTGGTCCACCTCAAGTTGTCTGCCATGTCTTCAATACTCAAAGACTCCTACATGCAAGAATGTTGTGGAGTGGGTTTTATTAGAATCCAACTACTTTTCCCAAAAACATTCTTTTAAGCTAGGCTAAGATCAAAGAAATTTGAACAGCAGATGATAAAAGAAAAAAAAAATCCATGAGGAGATCAGGCAAAATGAAGCAAGCATTCTCCGAGACGCTCAAGGAAAAAAATCACGGTGTTGTATGACCTGTTTCAGAAGGAGCCATGAAGCCATACTTCATCTATCTCTTTGCACTCTGAAGTCTATTATGCATCAAGAGCCAATTGGGTTCAAGAACCTGAAACCAATGAGTTTAAAATACTTTTAGAGTGAAAAAGTTGGTGAAAAATCATCTGACACTTTGTTAGGGCTTTTCTTGATATAACATTACATAATGGCCACTGGACCTGAAAACAAGCCAAACATGAAAATATTAATGACAATATCATACTATTTAACAATAAAATGAATATTGCAACATCAGAATGATATAAGGTGGCAGCACCTACAAATTTGCAAGTGATTAAACTCCCAGTTAGGAATTTTACTTTAAACTTAGCCAAAATTATATGCTTTATGTTCTAACACTCTATCCACTTTATTACTTCAACCAAAAGAAAATATTCAAAGAAGAGAAAAGATAAACCTAGAAGAATGGACCTTGTAGCTCAAAGAACAACATCTCAAGACTAGTAATGCTCACTGGCTCCTCTAGATCCACACTATCAGAAGTTTTAATTTCCACATCTTTGAGAGTGGCCACTCGTTTAAGCAAACATGATCATTCCTGGCAGCAAAAAGGTTGCATATGATATAATGCAAACTTTACTTAGAAGTTTCAACTTCATATAAGCAAAGAACAGCCAGTCACTTACCACAGAACAAGTTAAATCCTCATGACAAGGATATGCTGCTGCAGCTGTGCAATGCATGGCAGAGACTACAAATCCAAAGAAAGTATGCATTAAAAACCTGTTAATTATAACCAAGACTAAGGTTGCAGAGGCGAGACAGTGGTTTGTTTACAACCAGTCGTGATCAAAGCTCTTTCAAGCCAATAAATTGGCTTTCCTGGCGATATGTAATATCCCTGCCCCGCTCGCTACGTAAAGGAGGGTGGAGTGAAGCTTCCCTTGAACTGGCTAAAAGCCTAGAACTCTTATCTGCCACTATCTATTATCATTTCGCTCCTTCACTTCTGTTATTCTATTGAACGCTTGCTTTCTTTGCCTGGCTTGCTTGTTTGTGTTTAATAGATCTAATCTACTCTACCTATTCCTATGCTTTTGAACTGGCTGGCTGGGGACTACTGGTTGGCAGGGTTGTCTCTATCTTATCACTGGGTGGGGAATGGGACTATGAAACTCTGTCCTTTCCCGCCGGTGAGCAAGCAAGTCAAACTATGTATATGTTAAATTATATTCAACGATTCAAATTGATTTATTTGGATCGTATTTAGTAATTGTTTAAAACATAGCATAATTGGTATTAAGGATCAGTTTGGTAATGCTATAGGTTTTAAAATAATTGTTGTTAGATGTGTTATAAAAATAATTATTTGTGAAAAGAATCAGTTAAACATTTGGTAAAATTTATTTTTAAATGTGCTATGAGTTTTAAAAACAGTCGTATCTATTTAGTAAATCTTACAGTTAAACTACTGTAAGAATGTAAATGATTGAACTGAATATAATGTTAAATAAAATTTATTTACACATTTATAAACATGTATATAAATTTTTTTTATTTTATATATATATATATATAGATATATAACCAAATTGAAACATTTTATATTATTAATTTTATTTTTTTTTTATTTTTTTTATCTCATTGTACTTGATAATAAAAATATCTCTTTAAATTTAATGATTTTATTTCCTAATTAATAAGGATAATTTTGAATTTTTATAATATATATAAGGATATATCTAGAATTGTTTTAAATATAAAACTGATTCTCAAAATCAGATTTTGAAAAATTACTCGTTCCTTACTTTTCAGAGTCTGCTGTAGAATGAGGTGATTTTACGAAAAGTAATTTCTAAAGAAATTTACCAAACACTTAAATTAGTTTTTCACTTTTCAAAATCACTTTTAAACATTCCAAAAACACTTCCAAAAGGCCCTAAATTTCTTCCGCTTCCCAAACCTTTTGTTTCAACTAGGAAATTTACCAACTCAGCTAATTGGCACCCACATGATAAGTATTAGTTAAAATTGATTTTGTAATGTTTATTATGTTATTTAATTATTAAAATTAAAAAATGTTATCAAACACATTTTCAGTACTTGTTATCGAGCATATATTGAATATATACATATTCAATACTCATGAGTCTTGTATTATAAATTGAACATAGATTATTGTTTTTATCCTTGGGATAAATTTCTTGATAATTGGAGTCCATTCCTCCTTTGGAACCGATATTCAGGCTATCCTCAAATAGAAATGAAGACATCAGAGTCCATTGCGCAAAATATAATAAAACAGATTCCACAACCACAAGGTATACACAAAAGGTAAATTTTGCCCTGAGATACACTCGAAAGTGTCGTCAAAACAAATGATTTTATTTGGTTCTGCTGAACAACATTGTCATGTAATGAACAAAACAGAATTGCATTTCCAAAATTTTAGCAGATTAATTTCTACCACATCTTCTACTACATTAGAGAACCTATTTTCGACATAAATCAATTATTGATACACCTGTATACACTGGAGTATTGGGTGGAAGAAACAAAAATATCTGTTGGTTACGTGGTTATGAGAAGGTGAGCTTTCTTCAGCATTGCCGATTGAGCCACTGATTGATGGTAGTTTTTAAATCAGGGAGACTAAGAAATACTTTCTGCAATGCTAATTAAACCCTCCCACTTTTAAACATGGCATACAAGAGCATGAGAGGAATGGAGAAGCTATATACAGGAAATTGGGTCAACGGGTTCATCTCGTATGCTTTGATGAGAGCTCTGCAATTCTGTAAGAAAACAACATACTAGAAAGTGAAGAGGTTTGGGAGCCAAAAACAATCAAGTTTTGTTAAAGAAACAACTCTCTATAGTTTTCAAAAAGCCATAGCAAAGAAAATATTTTCCAATTACGGGTAAAAACTTACCATTAAATGCTTCCAAATAACAGCCAAGCAAACCACCAAGACAATTTTTCGTATCCACCTCGCACCAAATCGGAACTTTGATCTTCTACTTCCTCGATAGTCATACACTAGAGGTCTCCCATTCTCTTGTTCATGATCATCTTCTTTTTTCCCTGAAAGTGATACCCTATAGAGCTCTTTTTCAGCAGCTAAAGCAGCGCTGACCAAAATAGCAGGCAAAATCACGAATATGATATGGGGAAGAACAATCACCATCACATCTGGAGATCCAATATATTTGTGACTTTCTCGATTGTTCAAAGCTCTCACCACCCAGCCCATGTAAGTCATGTATCCCCAACTACCCCCATCAGTGAAAACTTGTCCAACAAACCAGGGAAACAAAATAAGGTAAAATAAGTAACCCAAAATGCCATACCATACAACATGCATCTTGCAAAGCTCTTGTAGAACCCATGCTATACAATTTATGAACCCTCTATGAGCAGCAAAATTCTTGTAAGTATACTGCTTTTTTGACAATATAACGAGTGCTTTTGGAACAATAAGAATGGAGAACAGGAAATACATAGCAAACCAGAGAATGGGGTAATACAAGGCATCCCATTGGCAACCCATCACAAAAAATTCCTTCCATGTCCATGAGATTTTTGTACTAAGCCCATTTATAGAAAATGGCCTAAGTTCACTTGAGGTTAATCTACCCGTAACGTCTGTTACTCCTATTTGCAGCCAGAACCTCTGAGGAGATGAGTCCTCAAAGGCTCTGTAATTCCATGGTGCTGCATAAAGATCTCCCCTGCTGGAGTTATCAGTACGTTTTCTCATTAGTTCCTCCATAACCAAATCATGTTTCCCAGATCTTGAGTCATAGACTTTGGCCACAACTGACAGAATCGGGGAAACAGAAAAAACTAGAGCTCTAATAGTCGCATGAGATTGCACGACCATATGTTCACATTCATACTTCTGTTGAGATGAAGATCGTGACATGAAGCGTGAATCTAAAGGAAATGTGGGTACTATAATAGTTTTCTTGAATCCTAACTTAAAGTCAATATCAACATATGAAACGTGACCTCTATCAATGGCCAATATCCGCATAGCTCTACTTTTTCTCCAGTCACCCATCTCCCACTCCCAGAATTCTCCAATGGACGGAGCTCCAGAAGAACAATTTTTTGTGCTTCCTAAAGGTATACGGTGCATGTTTGGCTGGAAAAACTTCTGTGATAGAAAATTATGATCCATATGATGATGTCGCTTCAAATTCTTTCCAAATCTTGTATGGAGATGTCCACATAAATAAGCTGACAAGGAGTGCTTGAGGAATATATCTTGTAAGTTCCTCCCAGAATGAGAGGACGCTGAAAAAGACATTGGGAAATGCCCAAAGGTGATCTTGGTCACTGGTTTTGTTGATTGAGAATTCCACTGTGAGAGTTCCGAGTCGATTTCAGTTAACAGTTGGTCAGTTGGATGCCCAAAAAGGTTAGTTGGACCTCGTAAACCAACGGACATTGTGCTATCAAACCCAACAAATAGATGCTTCTCATCGCCAATCTAGATAATGGAGCAAAATTTGCAAGAACAGGAAGAAATAGAAAATTATTAAAATTATTATTGTGAGTGTTGGCATTCATCTGAAACAGTTTAATATAAAGTTCCCTCAATCAACAGGATGAGCTAGTTTGTCTAACTCGCTATCTATCTCAAGTCTGTAGTCTTTTTCAAGCTTTAAATAAAATAAAAATAACATAGAAAGAGCACAAAAATTTGGCAAGATCATAAACAACTAGAGACATAAAAATTATCCCAAAGTAAGAGTAAGTACGTAAATTCTGATGAAATTGAACAAAAACAAGTTGAGATATAAAAATTGAGATCCCAAAGGAAGTGTACGTAAATTCTGAGGAAACTGAACATGAGACAAATAACTCGCAGCTGCATTTCTATTTTCCAGTTAAAACTATGAGTATTGGACGCTATAACTAAAGGTGATGACTAACCTGAACAGTGACACTATTCACATTTTGCTTTCTTCCCAACTGCCCATTGATGCTATTCTTCGAAAAGAAATCAAAGGATCCACCAACAATTGGTACGCCAAAATTATCATGATTGCCTCTGATATCATAGAAAATGCTCTTGTCAAGTCCACTCCTTTTTATAACATCATGCATTATATTCCAGTATTCCATCCACTCCACCTCATTTTGCTTCATAGTTAGCAAGTCCTTGCTTTTCCCATCTGTTAAAGAGAATAATGAACTAATCTACTGAGAACCATCCAATAATCCATGCGATGATCAAAGGTGATTCAGATCATTATACACTTATCATATTCAGACAAAAGATGAAAATGAGAAAAGAAAAGGGAAAAAAAGGAGAAAAGGAGAGAGAAATAATTCATTATACTAAAATGTAAGAATAAGCATGCAAGAACCTAGACCCTGCACCATAATAGTAGCTCACGAAAGGTAAAACAACAAGTCTCTTTAAATTATAATGTTGGACTTTGTCTCGTCAATCAGATCATGTCCAAAATCCTTAAATTTTTTATGGTTCTAAAATCTCAGCATGGAAATCAATGATTCTGGACAAGATCAGAACCTCTTTCATGCGCATGGACTTGAAAATCCAGGAAGCATAAAATTTCAAGAAAAGTAGAGAAACAGAAAGGTAAGAAACCATATAGTTTAAGAGTGAAGCAAGCAAAGGTAAACCAAGCAAGTCAGTAAGTGAACATAAGCATACCTTGTTTGGGTAAATAAAGTTATATAAAAGATATATAAAAGAAGACCAAAAAAAGGGATATATTAGAAGAGTATAACATAATTTTTGCTAAGTATAATTTGTTGATAAAATACAACGAAGAAAATGAGGGTGCAACAGAAATAACAGAGAGTATAAGGGAGAGAACACAGATAATTTTCGCAGTTATATATTCTCCAGCATTCCCATAATCCATAAAACATAGGAGGATGTTTTCCAGCTGGGAGGAGATAAAACTTTTCACAAGTAGAGCTCTAATAATTCATTGGTACGCCAAAATTAACATGAAAATTTTAACAGTCGATTGCATCACTATTGTTCATGGACCAAGTAGCAGCACACTCCTCTAGTCCTCCATAATTTTACACACTTCCATTTTACATGAAAAACACATTGGACTAATCCAGATCAATAATGCCACCTTAACGGGAGAATTCATTCTCAAAAAAAAAAAAACGGGAGAATTCAAAAGAAACCCACAATTTACTAGATCATCTTTTCACATAAATCAATCACAAGCCCGAATTTTCAAGAAACTATACATATGTCTTCTAAATTGTAATCCAATTTTTACACACATAAATACACAAATCTCAGCTTAGAAAAAAAAATGAAATTCATAAATACCCAAGAAACCATAATCCATAATTAATAACCATATATACATTTTATCAAATCCCATTTTAACATACATTAATCCCAAAAAACCAATAACGAACAGTTTTACAGAAGAGTCGGAGAAGGATTGAAAGAAACCTGTGAGATCACCAGTGATAAGGACAAGAGAAGGGTTGATCATTGAAAGAGCTGGGCCCACAATTCTCTTGAAATCAGAAGCTCTATCAGGATGATGAACACTGAAATGAAGATCAGAGAGTTGCACCGCCCAAATCACATGCTCTGGCCCTTCTCTCACTTGTATCACTCTTCTTTCATTGGCTTTTTCCGTAGTTTCTGCATGCCAAATGGGAGCTGTAATGAACAGCAACAGAAGGAAAATGAGATTTTTCATTTGTTGCCTGAAAGTACTACGATATTGAATTTCTGTTGAGGGAAAGGGCGTAAGAAAGAAATTCAGTATTAAATAAGCAGAACGTAATTTACAGTAAAGTCCTTTTATTTGCTGTAAAATCAAATTAGACAATAATTTGCAAAATCCATTATTTATGGTGAAATTTCATAACTTGTAAAATTATATATTTAATTATTTAATAGATAAATATCATATCACTTGGGTCTTGTAAAGGAAACAAAAAGTATAAACTTCTTAGTCCTCCTATCTTTTGTCTTCTTCATTAGTTACCCGCATTCTTTCTATTCTAACTTAATGTCGAAAGATTTACACAATTAATGCTAATACTTATTTTTTTTTAATTACATAGACTAATGCTCATATTATAACTCATATTATATGAGACTAATACTGATATTTAAAATTAGACAATTAATGCTAATACTTACTGTTAAGAAAATTTAGTCCTGAGATGGCAAATATAGGTCAAATAAATCAATACAGTAAACACAATACTATTAATCAGTATGTAATTAAAGAATCTGAACAAGTTAGAAACTGAAATTACTATTAATCTCTTTATGATAGCTGTAAATAGCAGTCATGATTTCGCAGAGACGTATAGAAATAAATAATTAAACAATCCCAATGATTTTAACGCATATATATATAAATAAATAATAAACGGAAAAGTAAGCATTAAAATTGGATTTAAAGTAAAACCGTAAAACAGCCAACGAAATCAGCAAGAACGATCAGCAGACAGACGCACAGAAACAGGCGTACAGCAGCAACAACGATCTTGGAATTGGAATCCCGAACTGCAAACAGCGAACAGCAACTAGCAAATCATGCTAACAGCAAAAAGCGAACTACAAACTAGCGAACAGGGAACAGAAGAGAAACCCGAGGCCTGCGACTGTAGTGTCCTTAAAACAGATTGACTGCCTACTTGGTGCTTTAAGATAATCCGGTCTCTGTTTCCCAGGATACAAAAGGAACGAATTTTGTCGTTAGCACGAACACGAAATTCCGGCGAACCACAACAGTGTTCAACTCTCTCAAAATGGACGACAAGAACAGAGGAGAAAAGAAAAACGTAAGCATGTGGCTGTTTTATTGGTTTGCATAAAATTCGTTTTATTTTCTGTGTCTAAAACGAATGGAAAGCTGTCCTTTTATGGTGAAGGATTTGTAACCCTAGCTTGCAAAAATAAATTTCAAAATTAAAAGGAGTAAAAAACGGCCCATGCGAGCCTAAGTGATTTGGGCCGACATTCGTGGCGCGCACACAAGTTCAGCGAAATCGAGCCGATTTTGGGTCCATGATTTGCACCACCTTTGCGCAGGCGCGCGTAGGAGAGCCTATATCATATATATTCTTGAATACCTATATGTGTGTAAACATATATAAACTCAAATTCAAAGACTTATTTTTCCTATGTGGGATAAGTCCATTTTATTTTAATTTTTTAACATCAATGATGTATATTTGTGAGATAATTTCTCATTCACATGACCATCATTTTGAGTATATGATATACCAAATCGAAGTGTTCACGGAGTACTTTCTAAAACCTCCACAACCTTTCACTTACGCTAAGTGGGTCCCACTTAAAATATGGCCTAAATATAGCTTACTAAAAGCTATATTTTCCAACACTTACTAGGTGTACTTGAATTTGCATATTTGTTTTCAAGATAAGGGATTAAAATCTCGATTCAAAATTTGTTTGACAGTTATGAGGTGCATTTTTTCTATTCTAACTTAAGTGTTGGAAGGTTTATGCCGGTTAATGCTAACCGCATTAACCGCTGCTCTTGATCTTATGTATTTGTTTCTAAGATACGGGTTAAAATTTTGATCCAAAGTTTGTTTGATTGTGTTATGAGGTGCTCGTAAGGTTCTCTTCTGGAAATTTAAATGGCAATTTTAAAGCACGTTTAATTAGTTAGTTATTTGATAAAAATATATGGAGGGTGAACACTCCATTAGTGCAACATGTAATGACATTGAAAAATTGAAGGTATACGTATGTGCATATGCATGTTGTTAATATAAAGGTATATTATTTACATTCTCCTCTATATATTATTTACATGATTTATCTCGTTGCAAATGCCTTATTATTAGCACGCTTTAGTCTTCTAGTGAATTTCGAAAGTCCATTATTAGTTCAGCTTGAACTAAGGGTAGTGTTATATACTATGAAGTGCCCCAACATTTTCAAATATTCTATTACTTTAAGAGAAAATCGCAATATTTTACGCACTCGTTTCAGCTTGATTTGAGAGGGGGTGATGACTATCAATATCACCTTATTCTGATGATACGGAACACTCTTGTGTTTATTGAGGACCTTATGCAATAATTCCGTTAATAATGTGTCTAATGATAACTTATTTGTGCTTAAAACTTGGAAAGAATGACCTTAAGTCCATAATATTTCTCATTGTTACCATTTAGGTTCCTAATTTTTGTTTTTTGTTTTTTGTTTTCAATTACCATTACATCTTTGATGTCATTATTTTCACGTTCGAACTTATGAATTTATGAGTGATAACTTTAATGTTTGGCTGTTTGAAGGTCTACGAATTTAGGTATAGGCATGCTGCGCCAATTGAAAAAGCAAAAAAATACTTTAGAAGTGGATAACTTTTTATGTCGAATTTCAATCTGGGTTTGTTTTAAACCACACAAATGTATTATTGAATGGTAAATATGGCATTTTAACATATGCGAAACTCTTTTTACGTTTTGATAAATACATCATATTAGAAAAATATTTTTTCTTTTGACAAATACATCATATCAAAAAAATATTTTTTTGGTTACATTTTAGAAATGTAATGGGTAATTAAAAAAAAAAGTAGAGATCTAAATAATAAAAATGAGAAATATTAGGGACCAAATTCTCTTTATCCCTAAGTAGATGCATTTTTCTGTTTTGTACACCTCGTTTATTGCATGAATAGTCTTGTTTATTGAATATTATAATTAGGAAGTTTTCCAATTTAAATGTGAAATACATATGAAAGCAGCAAAAAGTTGTGGCGGCAATTTACAAAACGGTGTGTTTTAGATGTTTAAGGGTAGCCTTACAAAGCGCCAGGCCTGGCACCAATTGGAAAAGTGAAAAAACTTTAGACGTCGATAACTTTGTGCTCGGAAGTCCGATTGAGGCGATTTTTTTTTTTAAACCGCTTAATTTTTTGTGACGAATGCGGTGGTCAAGATCCGAAGGAGCTTGGGGGTGTTTTTCGACGCTTAATTTTGCGTTTTTTCATATATTTTAATACATTTTTAAGATTACCATTGCTTAACCATAAACTTTTGTGAGCTTAAGACTATTTAATTTGGCTTCGACCGCACAAATCATCAACTTTAATGTCAAACTGCGATGCGAAAACGACAATTTTTAAATTTGGAATTTGTTAGCATCATCAACTTTATGCTCATAAAAATATTTGTGCACAAAATAATTAAACAATTCTTGCGCACCAGTGGCAAAGAATAGATACGTTTACCCTTTTTTCCCCCTCGCCCAGGTTCAAGCCGAACTCAAGTACCTCCCGATTCCTTTTATTTTTCGCGATCGTACGCTCACCTGCGCGGGCCTCCGGGGATCTTCGGAGCCGCCGGGAAAGGGAAAAAGCAGCCCGGACGAAGGAATTCCACGGCGGCCGAGCCGATGCAAGCGTTAAGTAGATTTGTCGTGCACAGGCTGATGGGTGCGACCGTCCTCGTGTTGCACCCCTCTTTTTATTTTCCGGTCGGTCGGATGTTTTCCGAGGCCGATCCCTTTTATTTTTCGCGATCGTACGCTCACCTGCGCGGGCCTCCGGGGATCTTCGGAGCCGCCGGGAAAGGGAAAAAGCAGCCCGGACGAAGGAATTCCACGGCGGCCGAGCCGATGCAAGCGTTAAGTAGATTTGTCGTGCACTGGCTGATGGGCGCGACCATACCAGCACTAATGCACCGGATCCCATCAGAACTCCGCAGTTAATCGCGCTTGGGCGGTAGCAGTACTAAGATGGGTGACCTCTTGGGAAGTCCTCGTGTTGCACCCCTCTTGGGAAGTCCGATTGAGGCGATTTTTTTTTTTAAACCGCTTAATTTTTTGTGACGAATGCGGTGGTCAAGTTCCGAAGGAGCTTGGGGGTGTTTTTCGACGCTTAATTTTGCGTTTTTTCATATATTTTAATACATTTTTAAGATTACCATTGCTTAACCATAAACTTTTGTGAGCTTAAGACTATTTAATTTGGCTTCGACCGCACAAATCATCAACTTTAATGTCAAACTGCGATGCGAAAACGACAATTTTTAAATTTGGAATTTGTTAGCATCATCAACTTTATGCTCATAAAAATATTTGTGCACAAAATAATTAAACAATTCTTGCGCACCAGTGGCAAAGAATAGATACGTTTACCCTTTTTTCCCCCTCGCCCAGGTTCAAGCCGAACTCAAGTACCTCCCGATTCCTTTTATTTTTCGCGATCGTACGCTCACCTGCGCGGGCCTCCGGGGATCTTCGGAGCCGCCGGGAAAGGGAAAAAGCAGCCCGGACGAAGGAATTCCACGGCGGCCGAGCCGATGCAAGCGTTAAGTAGATTTGTCGTGCACAGGCTGATGGGTGCGACCATACCAGCACTAATGCACCGGATCCCATCAGAACTCCGCAGTTAAGCGTGCTTGGGCGAGAGCAGTACTAAGATGGGTGACCTCTTGGGAAGTCCTCGTGTTGCACCCCTCTTGGGAAGTCCGATTGAGGCGATTTTTTTTTTTAAACCGCTTAATTTTTTGTGACGAATGCGGTGGTCAAGTTCCGAAGGAGCTTGGGGGTGTTTTTCGACGCTTAATTTTGCGTTTTTTCATATATTTTAATACATTTTTAAGATTACCATTGCTTAACCATAAACTTTTGTGAGCTTAAGACTATTTAATTTGGCTTCGACCGCAAAAATAATCAACTTTCATGTCAAACTGCGATGCGAAAACGACAATTTTTAAATTTGGAATTTGTTAGCATCATCAACTTTGTGCTCATAAAAATATTTGTGCACAAAACAATTAAACAATTCTTGCGCACCAGTGGCAAAGAATAGATACGTTTACCCTTTTTTCCCCCTCGCCCAGGTTCAAGCCGAACTCAAGTACCTCCCGATTCCTTTTATTTTTCGCGATCGTACGCTCACCTGCGCGGGCCTCCGGGGATCTTCGGAGCCGCCGGGAAAGGGAAAAAGCAGCCCGGACGAAGGAATTCCACGGCGGCCGAGCCGATGCAAGTGTTAAGTAGATTTGTCGTGCACAGGCTGATGGGTGCGACCATACCAGCACTAATGCACCGGATCCCATCAGAACTCCGCAGTTAAGCGTGCTTGGGCGAGAGCAGTACTAAGATGGGTGACCTCTTGGGAAGTCCTCGTGTTGCACCCCTCTTTTTATTTTCCGGTCGGTCGGATGTTTTCCGAGGCCGATCCCTTTTATTTTTCGCGATCGTACGCTCACCTGCGCGGGCCTCCGGGGATCTTCGGAGCCGCCGGGAAAGGGAAAAAGCAGCCCGGACGAAGGAATTCCACGGCGGCCGAGCCGATGCAAGCGTTAAGTAGATTTGTCGTGCACAGGCTGATGGGTGCGACCATACCAGCACTAATGCACCGGATCCCATCAGAACTCCGCAGTTAAGCGTGCTTGGGCGAGAGCAGTACTAAGATGGGTGACCTCTTGGGAAGTCCTCGTGTTGCACCCCTCTTTTTATTTTCCTATTCGGTCGGATGTTTTCCGAGGCCGATCCCTTTTATTTTTCGCGATCGTACGCTCACACCGATCGGGCCTCCGGGATCTTCTGAGTCGCGGGAAGGGAAAAAGCCCGGACGAAGGAATTCCACGGCGGCCGAGCCGATGCAAGCGTTAAGTAGATTTGTCGTGCACAGGCTGATGGGTGCGACCATACCAGCACTAATGCACCGGATCCCATCAGAACTCCGCAGTTAAGCGTGCTTGGGCGAGAGCAGTACTAAGATGGGTGACCTCTTGGGAAGTCCTCGTGTTGCACCCCTCTTGGGAAGTCCGATTGAGGCGATTTTTTTTTTTAAACCGCTTAATTTTTTGTGACGAATGCGGTGGTCGAGTTCCGAAGGAGCTTGGGGGTGTTTTTCGACGCTTAATTTTGCGTTTTTTCATATATTTTAATACATTTTTAAGATTACCATTGCTTAACCATAAACTTTTGTGAGCTTAAGACTATTTAATTTGGCTTCGACCGCAAAAATAATCAACTTTCATGTCAAACTGCGATGCGAAAACGACAATTTTTAAATTTGGAATTTGTTAGCATCATCAACTTTATGCTCATAAAAATATTTGTGCACAAAATAATTAAACAATTCTTGCGCACCAGTGGCAAAGAATAGATACGTTTACCCTTTTTTCCCCCTCGCCCAGGTTCAAGCCGAACTCAAGTACCTCCCGATTCCTTTTATTTTTCGCGATCGTACGCTCACCTGCGCGGGCCTCCGGGGATCTTCGGAGCCGCCGGGAAAGGGAAAAAGCAGCCCGGACGAAGGAATTCCACGGCGGCCGAGCCGATGCAAGCGTTAAGTAGATTTGTCGTGCACAGGCTGATGGGTGCGACCATACCAGCACTAATGCACCGGATCCCATCAGAACTCCGCAGTTAAGCGTGCTTGGGCGAGAGCAGTACTAAGATGGGTGACCTCTTGGGAAGTCCTCGTGTTGCACCCCTCTTGGGAAGTCCGATTGAGGCGATTTTTTTTTTTAAACCGCTTAATTTTTTGTGACGAATGCGGTGGTCAAGTTCCGAAGGAGCTTGGGGGTGTTTTTCGACGCTTAATTTTGCGTTTTTTCATATATTTTAATACATTTTTAAGATTACCATTGCTTAACCATAAACTTTTGTGAGCTTAAGACTATTTAATTTGGCTTCGACCGCACAAATCATCAACTTTAATGTCAAACTGCGATGCGAAAACGACAATTTTTAAATTTGGAATTTGTTAGCATCATCAACTTTATGCTCATAAAAATATTTGTGCACAAAATAATTAAACAATTCTTGCGCACCAGTGGCAAAGAATAGATACGTTTACCCTTTTTTCCCCCTCGCCCAGGTTCAAGCCGAACTCAAGTACCTCCCGATTCCTTTTATTTTTCGCGATCGTACGCTCACCTGCGCGGGCCTCCGGGGATCTTCGGAGCCGCCGGGAAAGGGAAAAAACGACCGGACGAAGGAATTCCACGCGCGCTCGAGCCGATGCAAGCGTTAAGTAGATTTGTCGTGCACAGGCTGATGGGTGCGACCGTCCTCGTGTTGCACCCCTCTTTTTATTTTCCGGTCGGTCGGATGTTTTCCGAGGCCGATCCCTTTTATTTTTCGCGATCGTACGCTCACTCGCGCGCGGCCTCCGAGGATCTTCGGAGCCGCCGGGTAAGGGAAAAAGCAGCCCGGACGAAGGAATTCCACGGCGGCCGAGCCGATGCAAGCGTTAAGTAGATTTGTCGTGCACAGGCTGATGGGTGCGACCATACCAGCACTAATGCACCGGATCCCATCAGAACTCCGCAGTTAAGCGTGCTTGGGCGAGAGCAGTACTAAGATGGGTGACCTCTTGGGAAGTCCTCGTGTTGCACCCCTCTTTTTATTTTCCGGTCGGTCGGATGTTTTCCGAGGCCGATCCCTTTTATTTTTCGCGATCGTACGCTCACCTGCGCGGGCCTCCGGGGATCTTCGGAGCCGCCGGGAAAGGGAAAAAGCAGCCCGGACGAAGGAATTCCACGGCGGCCGAGCCGATGCAAGCGTTAAGTAGATTTGTCGTGCACAGGCTGATGGGTGCGACCATACCAGCACTAATGCACCGGATCCCATCAGAACTCCGCAGTTAAGCGTGCTTGGGCGAGAGCAGTACTAAGATGGGTGACCTCTTGGGAAGTCCTCGTGTTGCACCCCTCTTTTTATTTTCCGGTCGGTCGGATGTTTTCCGAGGCCGATCCCTTTTATTTTTCGCGATCGTACGCTCACCTGCGCGGGCCTCCGGGGATCTTCGGAGCCGCCGGGAAAGGGAAAAAGCAGCCCGGACGAAGGAATTCCACGGCGGCCGAGCCGATGCAAGCGTTAAGTAGATTTGTCGTGCACAGGCTGATGGGTGCGACCATACCAGCACTAATGCACCGGATCCCATCAGAACTCCGCAGTTAAGCGTGCTTGGGCGAGAGCAGTACTAAGATGGGTGACCTCTTGGGAAGTCCTCGTGTTGCACCCCTCTTTTTATTTTCCGGTCGGTCGGATGTTTTCCGAGGCCGATCCCTTTTATTTTTCGCGATCGTACGCTCACAGGCTGATGGGTGCGACCATACCAGCACTAATGCACCGGATCCCATCAGAACTCCGCAGTTAAGCGTGCTTGGGCGAGAGCAGTACTAAGATGGGTGACCTCTTGGGAAGTCCTCGTGTTGCACCCCTCTTTTTATTTTCCTATTATTCGGATGCTTTCCGAGGCCGATCCCTTTTATTTTTCGCGATCGTACGCTCACTGCGCGGGCCTCCGGGATCTTCTGAGTCGCCGGAAAGAAAAAAAAGGCCGGACGAAGGAATTCCACGGCGGCCGAGCCGATGCAAGCGTTAAGTAGATTTGTCGTGCACAGCCGATGGGTGCGACCGTCCTCGTGTTGCACCCCTCTTTTTATTTTCCGGTCTTACGGATGTTTTCCGAGGCCGATCCCTTTTATTTTTCGCGATTGTACGCTCACCTTCGCGGGCCTCTGGGGATCTTCGGAGCCGCCGGGAAAGGGAAAAAGCAGCCCGGACGAAGGAATTCCACGGCAGCCGAGCCGATGCAAGCGTTAAGTAGATTTGTCGTGCACAGGCTCATGGGTGCGACCATACCAGCACTAATGCACCGGATCCCATCAGAACTCCGCAGTTAAGCGTGCTCGGGCGAGAGCAGTACTAAGATGGGTGACCTCTTGGGAAGTACTCGTGTTGCACCCCTCTTTTTATTTTCCGGTCGGTCGGATGTTTTCCGAGGCCGATCCCTTTTATTTTTCGCGATTGTACGCTCACCTGCGCGGGCCTCCGGGGATCTTCGATGTCGCCGGGAAAGGGAAAAAGCAGCCCGGACGAAGGAATTCCACGGCGGCCGAGCCGATGCAAGCGTTAAGTAGATTTGTCGTGCACTGGCTGATGGGCGCGACCATACCAGCACTAATGCACCGGATCCCATCAGAACTCCGCAGTTAATCGCGCTTGGCGAGAACGAAGACTAAGATGGGTGACCTCGGGGAAGTCCTCGTGTTGCACCCACTTTTTATTTTCCGGTCGGTCGGATGTTTTCCGAGGCCGATCCCTTTTATTTTTCGCGATCGTACGCTCACAGGCTGATGGGTGCGACCATACCAGCACTAATGCACCGGATCCCATCAGAACTCCGCAGTTAAGCGTGCTTGGGAGAGTAGTACTAAGATGGGTGACCTCTTGGGAAGTCCTCGTGTTGCACCCCTCTTTTTATTTTCCGGTCGGTAGGATGTTTTCCGAGGCCGATCCCTTTTATTTTTCGCGATTGTACGCTCACCGGCTGATGGGTGCGGCCATACCAGCACTAATGCACCGGATCCCATCAGAACTCCGCAGTTAAGCGTGCTTGGGCGAGAGCAGTACTAAGATGGGTGACCTCTTGGGAAGTCCTCGTGTTGCACCCCCTCTTTTATTTTCCTATTTCGGTCGGATGCTTTCCGAGGCCGATCCCTTTTATTTTTCGCGATCGTACGCTCACTGAGCGCGGGCCTCGAAGGGATCTTCTGAGCCGCACGGAAAGGGTAAAAGCAGCCCGGACGAAGGAATTCCACGGCGGCCGAGCCGATGCAAGCGTTAAGTAGATTTGTCGTGCACAGGCTGATGGGTGCGACCGTCCTCGTGTTGCACCCCTCTTTTTATTTTCCGGTCGGTCGGATGTTTTCCGAGGCCGATCCCTTTTATTTTTCGCGATCGTACGCTCACCTGCGCGGGCCTCCGGGGATCCTCGGAGCCGCCGGGAAAGGAAAAAAGCAGCCCGGACGAAGGAATTCCACGGCGGCCGAGCCGATGCAAGCGTTAAGTAGATTTGTCGCGCACAGGCTGATGGGTGCGACCATACCAGCACTAATGCACCGGATCCCATCAGAACTCCGCAGTTAAGCGTGCTTGGGCGAGAGCAGTACTAAGATGGGTGACCTCTTGGGAAGTCCTCGTGTTGCACCCCTCTTTTTATTTTCCGGTCGGTCGGATGTTTTCCGAGGCCGATCCCATTTATTTTTCGCGATTGTACGCTCACCTGCGCGGGCCTCCGGGGATCCTCGGAGCCGCCGGGAAAGGGAAAAAGCAGCCCGGACGAAGGAATTCCACGGCGGCCGAGCCGATGCAAGCGTTAAGTAGATTTGTCGCGCACAGGCTGATGGGTGCGACCATACCAGCACTAATGCACCGGATCCCATCAGAACTCCGCAGTTAAGCGTGGTTGGGCGAGAGCAGTACTAAGATGGGTGACCTCTTGGGAAGTCCTCGTGTTGCACCCCTCTTTTTATTTTCCGGTCGCTCGGATGTTTTCCGTCGGTCGGATGTTTTCCGAGGCCGATCCCATTTATTTTTCGCGATTGTACGCTCACCTGCGCGGGCCTCCGGGGATCCTCGGAGCCGCCGGGAAAGGAAAAAAGCAGCCCGGACGAAGGAATTCCACGGCGGCCGAGCCGATGCAAGCGTTAAGTAGATTTGTCGCGCACAGGCTGATGGGTGCGACCATACCAGCACTAATGCACCGGATCCCATCAGAACTCCGCAGTTAAGCGTGCTTGGGCGAGAGCAGTACTAAGATGGGTGACCTCTTGGGAAGTCCTCGTGTTGCACCCCTCTTTTTATTTTCCGGTCGGTCGGATGTTTTCCGAGGCCGATCCCATTTATTTTTCGCGATTGTACCCTCACACCCTCTTTTTATTTCGATGGGTGCGACCATACGAAGACTAATGCACGGATCCCATCGAACTCCGCAGCTTAAGCGTGCTTGGGCGAGAGCTTAAGACTAAGATGGGTGACCTCTGGGAAGTCCTCGTGTTGCACCCCCTCTTTTTATTTTCCTATTCGGTCGGATGTTTTCCGAGGCCGATCCCTTTTATTTTTCGCGATCGTACGCTCACAGGCTGATGGGTGCGACCATACCAGCACTAATGCACCGGATCCCATCAGAACTCCGCAGTTAAACGTGCTTGGGCGAGAGCAGTACTAAGATGGGTGACCTCTTGGGAAGTCCTCGTGTTGCACCCCTCTTTTTATTTTCCGGTCGGTCGGATGCTTTCCGAGGCCGATCCCTTTTATTTTTCGCGATCGTACGCTCACCTGCGCGGGCCTCCGGGGATCTTCGGAGCAGCCGGGAAAGGGAAAAAGCAGCCCGGACGAAGGAATTCCACGGCGGCCGAGCCGATGCAAGCGTTAAGTAGATTTGTCGTGCACAGGCTGATGGGTGCGACCGTCCTCGTGTGGCACCCTTCTTTTTATTTTCCGGTCGGTCGGATGTTTTCCGAGGCCGATCCCTTTTATTTTTCGCGATCGTACGCTCACCTGCGCGGGCCTCCGAGGATCTTCGGAGCCGCCGGGTAAGGGAAAAAGCAGCCCGGACGAAGGAATTCCACGGCGGCCGAGCCGATGCAAGCGTTAAGTAGATTTGTCGTGCACAGGCTGATGGGTGCGACCATACCAGCACTAATGCACCGGATCCCATCAGAACTCCGCAGTTAAGCGTGCTTGGGCGAGAGCAGTACTAAGATGGGTGACCTCTTGGGAAGTCCTCGTGTTGCACCCCTCTTTTTATTTTCCGGGTGGTCGGTTGTTTTCTGAGGCCGATCCCTTCTATTTTTCTCGTTCGTACGCTCACCCGCGCGGCCTCCGGGATCTTCTGAGCGCCGGGAAGGGAAAAAGCAGCCCGGACGAAGGAATTCTACGACGGCCGAGCCGATGCAAGCGTTAAGTAGATTTGTCGCGCACAGGCTGATGGGTGCGACCATACCAGCACTAATGCACCGGATCCCATCAGAACTCCGCAGTTAAGCGTGCTTGGGAGAGTAGTACTAAGATGGGTGACCTCTTGGGAAGTCCTCGTGTTGCACCCCTCTTTTTATTTTCCTATTTGGTCGGATGTTTTCCGAGGCCGATCCCTTTTATTTTTCGCGATCGTACGCTCACTCGCGCGGGCCTCCGGGGATCTTCTGAGTCGCCGAAAGCTTGGAAAAAGCAAATGGGGACGAAGGAATTCCACGGCGCCGAGCCGATGCAAGCGTTAAGTAGATTTGTCGCACAGTCGATTGGAGCCTCCGCGACCATACCAAAGACTAATGCACCGATCCCCGCAGCGAGCCGATGCAAGCGTTAAGTAGATGGGTGCACCTGATGTTTTCCGAGGCCGATCCCGTACGCTCACCTGCGCGGCCTCCGGGGATCTCCTCGAACTGACGAAAGCTAAGCGTGCTTGGGCGAGAAAACCTAAGATGGGTGACCTCTTGGGAAGTCCTCGTGTTGCACCCCTCTTTTTATTTTCCGGTCGGTCGGATGTTTTCCGAGGCCGATCCCTTTTATTTTTCGCGATCGTACGCTCACTGCGCGGCCTCCGGGATCTTCTGAGCCGCGGGAAAGGGAAAAAGCACCCCTTGGGACGAAGGAATTCCTTTTGCGGCCGAGCCTATATACGCGTTAAGTTGATTTGTCGTGCACACACTGATGGGTGCGACCAGATCAGCACTGATGCACCGAATCCCATCAGAACTCCGCAGTTAAGCATGCTTGGGCGAGAGCAGGACTAAGATGAGTGATCCCTTGGGAAGTCTTCGTGTTGCACCCCTCTTTTTTTTTTCCTGTCGTTCGGATGTTTTCCGAGGCCGATCCCTTTTATTTTTCGCGATCGTACGCTCACAGCGCGGGCCTCCGGGATCTTCGAGCAGCCGCGAAAGGAGAAAAAGCAAAACGAAGGAACTAATGCAACCGATCCCATCGAACTACCAAGACTAATGCGATCCCATCTTAAGCGGCTTGGAGCAGAAGATGCAAGATGGGTGACCTCTTGGGAAGTCCTCGTGTTGCACCCCTCTTTTTATTTTCCTATTCGGTCGGATGTTTTCCGAGGCCGATCCCTTTTATTTTTCGCGATCGGCTCACTGCGCGGCCTCCGGGATCTTTTCGCGGAAAGGGAAAAAGCCCCGACGAAGGAATTCACACGGCGGCCGAGCCGATGCAAGCGTTAAGTAGATTTGTGCGACCGATGGGTGCGACCATAAAGACTAATGCACCGGATCCCATCGAACTCCCAGCTTAGCGCGTGCTTGGGCGAGAGTAGTACTAAGATGGGTGACCTCTTTGGAAGTCCTCGTGTTGCACGCCTCTTTTGATTTTCCTATTCGGTCGGATGTTTTCCGAGGCCGATCCCTTTTATTTTTCGCGATCGTACGCTCACTGCGCGCGGCCTCCGGGATCTTCTGAGCCACGGAAAGGAAAAAGCAGCCCGGACGAAGGAATTCCACGGCGGCCCAGCCGATGCAAGCGTTAAGTAGATTTGTCGTGCACAGGCTGATGGGTGCGACCATACCAAAGACTAATGTGATCCCACGAACTTCTTTTAAGCGTTTGGGCGAGAGCAAGATTAAGATGGGTGACCTTTGGGAAGTCCCGTGTTGATCCCTTTTCGGCCGGATTTTTCCGCGATCATTTATTTTTCGCGATCGTACGCCGCGCGCGGCCTCCGGGATCTTCTGAGTCGCCGGAAAGGGAAAAGCGGCCGGACGAAGGAATTCCACGGCGGCCGAGCCGATGCAAGCGTTAAGTAGATTTGTCGTGCACAGCCGATGGGTGCGACCATACCCAAGACTAATGCACCGGATCCCATCGAACTCCGCAGCTTAAGCGTGCTTGGGCGAGAGCAAGACTAAGATGGGTGACCTCTTGGGAAGTCCTCGTGTTGCACCCTCTTTTTATTTTCCTATTCGGTCGGATGTTTTCCGAGGCCGATCCCTTTTATTTTTCGCGATCGTACGCTCACCGCGCGGCCTCCGGGATCTTCTGAGTCACGGAAAGGAAAAAGCAGCCCGGACGAAGGAATTCCACGGCGGCGAGCCGATGCAAGCGTTAAGTAGATTTGTCCACGCACAGCCGATGGGTGCGACCATACCAAAGACTAATGCACCGGATCCCATCGAAGCTTAAGCGTTTGGGCGAGAGAGCAAGACTAAGATGGGTGACCTCTTGGGAAGTCCTCGTGTCGCACCCCTCTTTTTATTTTCCTATTCGGTCGGATGTTTTCCGAGGCCGATCCCTTTTATTTTTCGCGATCGTACGCCACATCCGCGCGGCCTCCGGGGATCTTCTGAGTCACGGAAAGGGAAAAAGCAGCTCGACGAAGGAATTCCACGGCGGCCGAGCCGATGCAAGCGTTAAGTAGATTTGTCGCGCACAAAGCCGACGGGTGCGACCATACCAAGACTAATGCACCGATCCCATCAGAACTCCGCAGTTAAGCGTGCTTGGGCGAGAGCAGTACTAAGATGGGTGACCTCTTGGGAAGTCCTCGTGTTGCACCCCTCTTTTTATTTTCCCATTCGATCGGATGTTTTCCGAGGCCGATCCCTTTTATTTTTCGCGATCGTACGCTCACCGCGCGGCCTCCGGGGATCTTCTGAGTCACGGAAAGGGAAAAAGCCTCGACGAAGGAATTCCACGGCGGCCGAGCCGATGCAAGCGTTAAGTAGATTTGTCGTGCACAGCCGATGGGTGCGACCATACCAAAGACTAATGCACGGATCCCATCGAACTCCGCAGCTTAAGCGTGCTTGGGCGAGAGCAAGACTAAGATGGGTGACCTCTCGGGAAGTCCTCGTGTTGCACCCCTCTTTTTATTTTCCCTATCGGTCGGATGTTTTCCGAGGCCGATCCCTTTTATTTTTCGCGATCGTACGCTCACCGCGCGGCCTCCGGGATCTTCTGAGTCGCCGGAAAGGGAAAAAGCAACTCCCGACGAAGGAATTCCACGGCGCCGAGCCGATGCAAGCGTTAAGTAGATTTGTCGTGCACAGCCGATGGGTGCGACCATACAAAGACTAATGCACCGATCCCATCGAACTCCGCAGCTTAAGCGTGCTTGGGCGAGAGCAAGATTAAGATGGGTGACCTCTTGGGAAGTCCTCGTGTTGCACCCCTCTTTTTATTTTCCTATTCGGTCGGAGGTTTCCCGAGGCCGAGCCCTTTTATTTTTCGCGATCGTACGCTCACCGCGCGGCCTCCGGGATCTTCTGAGTCGCCGGAAAGGGAAAAGCACCCCGGACGAAGGAATTCCACGGCGGCCGAGCCGATGCAAGCGTTAAGTAGATTTGTCGTGCACAGCCGATGGGTGCGACCATACCAAAGACTAATGCACCGGATCCCATCGAACTCCGCAGCTTAAGCGTGCTTGGGCGAGAGAGCAAGACTAAGCATGGGTGACCTCTTGGGAAGTCCTCGTGTCGCACCCCTCTTTTTATTTTCCTATTTATTTGATGTTTTCCGAGGCCGATCCCTTTTATTTTTCGCGATCGTACGCTCACCTGCGCGGGCCTCCGGGGATCTTCGGAGCCGCCGGGAAAGGGAAAAAGCAGCCCGGACGAAGGAATTCCACGGCGGCCGAGCCGATGCAAGCGTTAAGTAGATTTGTCGTGCACAGGCTGATGGGTGCGACCATACCAGCACTAATGCACCGGATCCCATCAGAACTCCGCAGGTAAGCGTGCTTGGGCGAGAGCAGTACTAAGATGGGTGACCTCTTGGGAAGTCCTCGTGTTGCACCCCTCTTTTTATTTTTCTATTCGGCTTGATGTTTTCCGAGGCCGATCCCTTTTAAATTTCGCGATCGTACGCTCACCCGCGCGGGCCTCCGGGATCTTCTGAGTCGCGGAAAGGGAAAAAGCAGCTTCGGACGAAGGAATTCCACGGCGCGCCGAGCCGATGCAAGCGTTAAGTAGATTTGTCGTGCACACGGGCCGATGGGTGCGACCATACCAAAGACTAATGCACCGGATCCCATCAGAACTCCGCAGTTAAGCGTGCTTGGGCGAGAGCAAGATTAAGATGGGTGACCTCTTGGGAAGTCCTCGTGTTCCACCCTCTTTTTATTTTCCTATTCGGCTTCGGATGTTTTCCGAGGCCGATCCCTTTTATTTTTCGCGATCGTACGCTCACCGCGCGGCCTCCGGGATCTTCTGAGTCGCCGGAAAGGGAAAAAGCAGTCCGGACGAAGGAATTCCACNGCGGCCGAGCCTATGCNCGCGNTNAGTTGATTTGTCGTGCACAGTCGATGGGTGCGACCATACCAAAGACTAATGCACCGGATCCCATCGAACTCCGCAGCTTAAGCGTGCTTGGCGAGAGCAAGACTAAGATGGGTGACCTCTGGGAAGTCCTCGTGTTGCACCCCTCTTTTTATTTTTTTCCGGTCGATGTTTTTCGAGGCCGATCCCTTTTATTTTTCGCGATCGTACGCTTGCGCGTGGCCTCCCGGGATCTTTGAGTGCACGGAAAGGAAAAAGCATGACGAAGGAATTCCACGGCTTAACGTTTTTTGCAAGCGCTAAATAGATTTGTTTCATATATTTTAATGCGACCATTTTTAAATTACTAATGCACCGGATCCCATAAACTTAACTCGAGCTTAAGCGTGCTTTATGGCGAGAAAAAGATTAAGATGGGTGACGTCTTTGGAAGTCCTCGTGTTGCACCCGTTTACCTTTTTATTTTCCTCGGTCGTTGATGATGTTTTCCGAGGCCGATCCCTTTTATTTTTAGCGATCGTAAGCTCACCTGCGCTGGCCTCCGGGATCTTCTGAGTCGCCGGAAAGGGAAAAAACGACCCGGACGAAGGAATTCCACGGCGGCCGAGCCGATGCAAGCGTTAAGTAGATTTGTCGCGCACAGGCTGATGGGTGCGACCATACCAGCACTAATGCACCGGATCCCATCAGAACTCCGCAGTTAAGCGTGCTTGGGCGAGAGCAGTACTAAGATGGGTGACCTCTTGGGAAGTCCTCGTGTTGCACCCCTCTTTTTATTTTCCGGTCGGTCGGATGTTTTCCGAGGCCGATCCCTTTTATTTTTCGCGATTGTACGCTCACCTGCGCGGGCCTCCGGGGATCTTCGGAGCCGCCGGGAAAGGGAAAAAGCAGCCCGGACGAAGGAATTCCACGGCGGCCGAGCCGATGCAAGCGTTAAGTAGATTTGTCGCGCACAGGCTGATGGGTGCGACCATACCAGCACTAATGCACCGGATCCCATCAGAACTCCGCAGTTAAGCGTGCTTGGGCGAGAGCAGTACTAAGATGGGTGACCTCTTGGGAAGTCCTCGTGTTGCACCCCTCTTTTTATTTTCATTTCGGTCGGATGTTTTCCGAGGCCGATCCCTTTTATTTTTCGCGATCGTGCGCTCACCTGCGCGGAGCTCGATGGGATCTTAGATTTGTCGAGTCGCGGACCAAAGGGAAAAGCCGCCAAGCGCATTAAGACGACCTCTTGGGAATTCCACGGCGGGCTATCCGATGCAAGCGTTAAGTAGATTTGTCGTGCACAGCCGAGCCGATGGGTGCGACCATACCAAGACTAATGCAAGCCGATGGGTGCGACGCCGATCCCATCGAACTCCGCAGCTTAAGCGTGCTTGGGCGAGAGCATGGGTGACTAAGATGGGTGACCTCTGGGAAGTCCTCGTGTTGCACCCCTCTTTTATTTTCCGGTCGGTCGGATGTTTTCCGAGGCCGATCCCTTTTATTTTTCGCGATTGTACGCTCACCTGCGCGGGCCTCCGGGGATCTTCGGAGCCGCCGGGAAAGGGAAAAAGCAGCCCGGACGAAGGAATTCCACGGCGGCCGAGCCGATGCAAGCGTTAAGTAGATTTGTCGTGCACAGGCTGATGGGTGCGACCATACCAGCACTAATGCACCGGATCCCATCAGAACTCCGCAGTTAAGCGTGCTTGGGCGAGAGCAGTACTAAGATGGGTGACCTCTTGGGAAGTCCTCGTGTTGCACCCCTCTTTTTATTTTCCTATTTATCTTGATGTTTTCCGAGGCCGATCCCTTTTATTTTTCGCGATCGTACGCTCACTGCGCGCGGCCTCCGGGATCTTCTGAGTCGCCGGAAAGGGAAAAAGCAGTCCGGACGAAGGAATTCCACGGCGGCCGAGCCGATGCAAGCGTTAAGTAGATTTGTCGAGCACAAAGTCGATGGGTGCGACCATACCAAAGACTAATGCACCGGATCCCATCGAACTCCGCAGCTTAAGCGTGCTTGGGCGAGAGCAAGATTAAGATGGGTGACCTCTTGGGAAGTCCTCGTGTTGCACCCTCTTTTTATTTTCCTATTTCGGCCTGATGTTTTCCGAGGCCGATCCCTTTTATTTTTCGCGATCGTACGCTCACCGCGCGCGGCCTCCGTGGGATCTTCTGAGCCGCCGGAAAGGGAAAAAGCAGCCGAGACGAAGGAATTCCACTGCGACCGAGCCGATGCGCCCGTTAAGTAGATTTGTCGTGCACAGTCGATGGGTGCGACCATACCAAGACTAATGCACCGATCCCATCGAACTCCGCAGCTTAAGCGTGCTTGGGCGAGAGCAAGACTAAGATGGGTGACCTCTGGGAAGTCCTCGTGTTGCACCCTCTTTTTATTTTCCGCCGGTCGGATGTTTTCCGAGGCCGATCCCTTTTATTTTTCGCGATCGTACGCTCACCCGCGCGGCCTCCGGGATCTTCTGAGCACGGGAAACTTTAAAAAAGCACCCGGACGAAGGAATTCCACGGCGCCGAGCCGATGCAAGCGTTAAGTAGATTTGTCGTGCACAAAGCCGATGGGTGCGACCATACCAAGACTAATGCACCGATCCCATCGTAACTCCGCAGCTTAAGCGTGCTTGGCGAGAGCAAGACTAAGACGATGGGTGACCTCTTCGGGAAGTCCTCGTGTTGCACCCCTCTTTTTATTTTCCTATGTTGGCTCGGATGTTTTCCGAGGCCCATCCCTTTAATTTTTCGCGATCGTACGCTCACACCGCGCGGCCTCCGGGGATCTTCTGAGTCACGGAAAGAAAAAAGCACGGACGAAGGAATTCCACGGCGGCCGAGCCGATGCAAGCGTTAAGTAGATTTGTCGTGCATGGCCGATGGGTGCGACCATACCAAGACTAATGCACCGATCCCATCGAACTCCGCAGCTTAAGCGTGCTTGGGCGAGAGCAAGACTAAGATGGGTGACCTCTTGGGAAGTCCTCGTGTTGCACCCCTCTTTTTATTTTCCTATTCGCCTTGATGTTTTCCGAGGCCGATCCCTTTTATTTTTCGCGATCGTACGCTCAAATGCGCGGCGGCCTCCGTGGCTCTTCTGAGCCGCCGGAAAGGGAAAAAGCAGCCCGGACGAAGGAATTCCACGGCGGCCGAGCCGATAATTAAGCGTTGCAGATTTGTCGTGCACGTGCCGATGGGTGCGACCATTTAAAGACTAATGCACCGATCCCATCGAACTCCATAAGCGTGCTTGGGCGAGAGCAAGCTTAAGATGGGTGACCTCTTGGGAAGTCCTCGTGTTGCACCCTCTTTTTATTTTCCTTTTTGATGTTTTCCGAGGCCGATCCCTTTTATTTTTCGCGATCGTACGCTCACTCGCGCGGCCTCCGGGATCTTCTGAGTCACGGAAAGGGAAAAAGCAATCGACGAAGGAATTCCACGGCGGCCGAGCCGATGCAAGCGTTAAGTAGATTTGTCGTGCACAAAGCGATGGGTGCGACCATACCAAAGACTAATGCACCGATCCCATCGAACTCCGCAGCTTAAGCGTGCTTGGGCGAGAGCAAAGACTAAGAGATGGGTGACCTCTTTGGGAAGTCCTCGTGTTGCACCCCTCTTTTATTTTCCGGTCGGTTGATGTTTTCCGAGGCCGATCCCTTTTATTTTTCGCGATCGTACGCTCACTCGCGCGGGCCTCCGGGATCTTCTGAGCCACGGAAAGGAAAAGCAAACTTTGACGAAGGAATTCCACGGCGCCGAGCCGATGCAAGCGTTAAGTAGATTTGTCGTGCACAGCCGATGGGTGCGACCATACCAAAGACTAATGCACCGGATCCCATCGAACTCCGCAGTTTAAGCGTGCTTGGGCGAGAGTAAAGATTTAAGATGGGTGACCTCTGGGAAGTCCTCGTGTTGCACCCTCTTTTTATTTTCCGATTTGGCCGGATGTTTTCCGAGGCCGATCCCTTTTATTTTTCGCGATCGTACGCTCACTCGCGCGGGCCTCCGGGATCTTCTGAGTCACGGAAAGGGAAAAAGCAATACGGACGAAGGAATTCCACGGCGTCGAGCCGATGCAAGCGTTAAGTAGATTTGTCGCGCACAGCCGACGGGTGCGACCATACCAAAGACTAATGCACCGATCCCATCGTAACTCCGCAGCTTAAGCGTGCTTGGGCGAGAGCAAGATTAAGATGGGTGACCTCTTGGGAAGTCCTCGTGTTGCACCCCTTTTTTTATTTTTCGGTCGGTCGGATGTTTTCCGACGCTTATCCCTTAATTCTTCGCGATTGTACGCTCACCTGCGCGGGCTTCCGAGGCCCTTCGGAGCCGCCGAGAAAGGGAAAAAGCAGCCCGGACGAAGGAATTTCACGGCGGCCGAGCCTATGCACGCGTTAAGTTGATTTGTCGTGCACACGTTGATGGGTGCGACCAGATCAGCACTAATGCACCGAATCCCATCAGAACTCCGCAGTTAAGCATGCTTGGGCGAGAGCAGGACTAAGATGGGTGACCTCTTGGGTAGTTCTCGTGTTGCACCTCTCTTTCTAATTTACGGTCGGTAGGATGTTTTTCGAGGCCGATCCCTTTATTTTTCGTGATTGGACGATCACCAGCGCGGGCCACCGGGGCTCTTCAGAGCCGCCGGGAAAGGGAAAAAGCAGCCCGGACGATGGAATTCCACGGCGGCCGAGCCGATGCACGCGTTAAGTAGATTTGTCGTGCACAGTCGATGGGTGCGACCACACCAAAGACTAATGCACCGATCCCATCGAACTCCGCAGCTTAAGCGTGCTTGGGCGAGAGCAAAGACTAAGATGGGTGACCTCTTGGGAAGTCCTCGTGTTGCACCCCTCTTTTTATTTTCCTAGTCGGCTTGATGTTTTCCGAGGCCGATCCCTTTTATTTTTCGCGATCGTACGCTCACCGCGCTGGGCCTCCGGGATCTTCTGAGTCGCCGGAAGGGAAAAACAGCAATGACGAAGGAATTCCATTTGCCGCCGAGCCGATGCAAGCGTTAAGTAGATTTGTCGTTCACAAGTTGATGGGTGCGACCATACCAGCACTAATGCACCGGATCCCATCAGAACTCCGCAGTTAAGCGTGCTTGGGCGAGAGCAGTACTAAGATGGGTGACCTCTTGGGAAGTCCTCGTGTTGCACCCCTCTTTTTATTTTCCGATCGGTCGGATGTTTTCCGAGGCCGATCCCTTTTATTTTTCGCGATCGTACGCTCACCTGCGCGGGCCTCCGGGGATCTTCGGAGCCGCCGGGAAAGGGAAAAAGCAGCCCGGACGAAGGAATTCCACGGCGGCCGAGCCGATGCAAGCGTTAAGTAGATTTGTCGTGCACAGGCTGATGGGTGCGACCATACCAGCACTAATGCACCGGATCCCATCAGAACTCCGCAGTTAAGCGTGCTTGGGCGAGAGCAGTACTAAGATGGGTGACCTCTTGGGAAGTCCTCGTGTTGCACCCCTCTTTGTCGGTCGGATGTTTTCCGAGGCCGATCCCTTTTATTTTTCGCGATCGTACGCTCACCTGCGCGGGCCTCCGGGGATCTTCGGAGCCGCCGGGAGGGGGAAAAAGCAGCCCGGACGAAGGAATTCCACGGCGGCCGAGCCGATGCAAGCGTTAAGTAGATTTGTCGTGCACAGCCGACGGGTGCGACCATACCAAAGACTAATGCACCGATCCCATCGAACTCCGCAGTTAAGCATGTTCGGGCGAGAGCAGTACTAAGATGGGTGACCTCTTGGGAAGTCCTCGTGTTGCACCTCTCTTTTTATTTTCCGGCTTCGGCCGGATGTTTTCCGAGGCCGATCCCTTTTATTTTTCGCGATTGTACGCTCACCTGAGCGGGCCTCCGGGGATCTTCGGAGCCGCCGGGAAAGGGAAAAAGTAGCCCGGACGAAGGAATTCCACGGCGGCCGAGCCGATGCAAGCGTTAAGTGGATTTGTCGCGCACATGCTGATGGGTGCGACCATACCAGCACTAATGCACCGGATTCCATCAGAACTCCGCAGCTAAGCGTGCTTGCGCGAGAGCAGTACTAAGATGGGTGACCTCTTGGGAAGTCCTCGTGTTGCACCCCTCTTTTTATTTTTCGGTCGGTCGGATGTTTTCCGAGGCCGATCCCTTTTATTTTTCGCGATCGTACGCTCACCCGCGCGGCCTCCGGGGATCTTCTGAGCCACGGAAAGGGAAAAGCAGCCCGGACGAAGGAATTCCACTGCGGCCGAGCCGATGCAAGCGTTAAGTAGATTTGTCGTGCACGGCCGATGGGTGCGACCATACCAAAGACTAATGCACCGGATCCCATCGAACTCCGCAGCTTAAGCGTGCTTGGGCGAGAGCAAGATTAAGATGGGTGACCTCTCGGGAAGTCCTCGTGTTGCACCCTCTTTTTATTTTCCTATTTTGGTTGATGTTTTCCGAGGCCGATCCCTTTTATTTTTCGCGATCGTACGCTCACCGCGCTGGCCTCCGGGATCTTCGAGCCGCACGGAAAGGGAAAAAGCAACCGGACGAAGGAATTCCACGGTGGACGAGCCGATGTAAGCGTTAAGTAGATTTGTCGTGCACATGTGCCGATGGGTGCGACCATACCAAGACTAATGCACCGGATCCCATCGTAACTCCGCAGCTTAAGCGTGCTTGGGCGAGAGAGAAGACTAAGATGGGTGACCTCTTGGGAAGTCCTCGTGTTGCACCCCTCTTTTTATTTTTCCTATTTGGCCGCGATGTTTTCCGAGGCCGATCCCTTTTATTTTTCGCGATCGTACGCTCACCGCGCGGGCCTCCGGGGATCTTCTGAGTCGCCGGAAAGGGAAAAGGTGCCCGGACGAAGGAATTCCACTCGCGCTCGAGCCGATGCAAGCGTTAAGTAGATTTGTCGTGCACAGCCGATTGGGTGCGACCATACCAAAGACTAATGCACCCGATCCCATCGAACTCCGCAGCTAAGCGTGCTTGGGCGAGAGAATAAAGACTAAGATGGGTGACCTCTTGGGAAGTCCTCGTGTCGCACCCTCTTTTTATTTTCCTATCATTCGGATGTTTTCCGAGGCCGATCCCTTTTATTTTTCGCGATCGTACGCTCACCCGCGCGGCCTCCGGGATCTTCTGAGCCGCCGGAAAGGGAAAAAGCACCCTGACGAAGGAATTCCACTGCGGCCGAGCCGATGCAAGCGTTAAGTAGATTTGTCGTGCACAGCCGATGGGTGCGACCATACCAAAGACTAATGCACCGGATCCCATCGTAACTCCGCAGCTTAAGCGTGCTTGGGCGAGAGCATTACAAAGATTGGTCACCTCTTGGGAAGTCCTCGTGGTGCGCCGCTCTTTTATTTTCCCTGGCTGGGTCGGATGTTTTCCGAGGCCGATCCCTTTAATTTTACGCGATCGTACGCTCACCCGCGCGGCCTCCGGGATCTCTGAGTCACGGAAAGGGAAAAAGCAATTTGACGAAGGAATTCCACCGCGCCGAGCCGATGCAAGCGTTAAGTAGATTTGTCGTGCACAAAGCTGACGGGTGCGACCATACCAAAGACTAATGCACCGGATCCCATCAGAACTCCGCAGTTAAGCGTGCTTGGGCGGAGAGCGAAGATTAAGATGGGTGACCCTCGGGAAGTCCTCGTGTTGCACCCCTCTTATTTATTCTCCTATTGGCGGTCGGATGTTTTCCGAGGCCGATCCCATTTATTTTTCGCGATTGTACGCTCACCTGCGCGGGCCTCCGGGGATCTTCGGAGCCGCCGGGAAAGGGAAAAAGCAGCCCGGACGAAGGAATTCCACGGCGGCCGAGCCGATGCAAGCGTTAAGTAGATTTGTCGTGCACAGGCTGATGGGTGCGACCATACCAGCACTAATGCACCGGATCCCATCAGAACTCCGCAGTTAAGCGTGCTTGGGCGAGAGCAGTACTAAGATGGGTGACCTCTTGGGAAGTCCTCGTGTTGCACCCCTCTTTTTATTTTCCTAGCCGGTCTTGATGTTTTCCGAGGCCGATCCCTTTTATTTTTCGCGATCGTACGCTCACCTGCGCGGGCCTCCGGGGATCTTCGGAGCCGCCGGGAAAGGGAAAAAGCAGCCCGGACGAAGGAATTCCACGGCGGCCGAGCCGATGCAAGCGTTAAGTAGATTTGTCGTGCACACGCTGATGGGTGCGACCATACCAAAGACTAATGCACCGATCCCATCAGAACTCCGCAGTTAAGCGTGCTTGGGCGAGAGCAGACTAGCATGGGTGACCTCTTGGGCAGTCCTCGTGTTGCACCCCTCTTTATTTTCCTACGGCTTGGCCGGATGTTTTCCGAGGCCGATCCCTTTTATTTTTCGCGATCGTATCACGGAAAGGGAAAAAG